>FIZU01019880.1:0-12357 GCA_900064475.1 Pseudococcus longispinus | reverse complement strand
TCAACAAAATCAAACAAGTTGTGTGGCATATTGTTTGTCATGTTTTTTATAGCGCAGAGTTCGGATTGCTACATGTTCTTTTTTTTTCAAACATGCAAAGATGGTAGATAAAATCAAAAGCGATTTTTGGAATTTTTTGAAAAAAATTTCGAGCACTTTTTCAAGGTTAATGGATATTTTAAGCATTTCAAGGGTCATTTTGGTAGCCCCTTTCAAAGGTGCAATTCTGAAAAAAACATTAATTGTGTACTTCGTCTAGATGCACAACCCCATATTTTTGTAGAAATTGATATCATGATGCGCCATCTTCAAAAATGAAAAAAACTGATTTTTTCGTTCATTTTTCTCCATTAAATGGGTCATTTTAGGTCGAAATTTTTTTTTCTTGAAATATATCAATAATGACACCAAAATAGACCATCAAACAGCATTTGGACTAAATTCGTCCATTTATCCTCTTTTTTCCAAAAATACCCACATGACCCCACTTTGGGAACTCACGACCTCTTCAAGATTACCTAGAGGCCTAAAGATCATGTGTGCGCTTGTTTCAAGTCGATATCTCTCATATACTGCAATTTCAGCCAAAACGAGAAATTTTGATTTTTTTTCAACTTATTTCATGTAACATTTTTTGAAGTCCAAAATACTCAATTCTTGAAAAAGAGCAAAATAAAATTAAAATTGCAGTATATGAGAGATATCGACTCGAAACATGCCCAAACATCAATTTTAGGCTCCTAGATCATCTTAAAAGGGGTTTGGGTTCTCGAAATGGTGTCATTCGAGTATGTATTTTAAAAGAAAATTGAAAAAAGGGGGGAAACGAACGAATTTGGTCCAAATGCTGTTTGATGGTGTATTTTGGTGTCATTATTGATATATTTCAAGGAAAAAAAATTTCGATCAGAAATGACCAATTTAAGGGGGAAAATGGACGAAAAAACCGGTTTTTTGCATTTTTGAAGATAACGCACCACGATTTCAAGTTCTACAAAAAAATGGGGCTGTACATCTGGACTAAGTACACAATATATATTTTTTTTAGAATTGCACCTCTGAAGGTAGTTACCAAAGTGGCCCTTGGGAAGCTTCAAATGCTCATTTGGCCTTGAAAAAGTGCTCGAAATTTTTTTCAAAAAATTCCAAAAACCACCCTTAATACTATCTACCATCCTTGCAAGTTTGAAAAAATTCGGTTGAAAACTGTCAAAAATGGAAATTTTGAACGAAAATCCACATTTAACCCCCCAGAAGGGATTATAGTTGAGATATCGAACTAAAAATTTTGTCACGGGGGTTTTAGACCATAAGGACCAACGTCCAATGGATAATTTAAAATTCGGTGATCAGGACGAAATCACCCCTATAAACCCGGCTACGCTCTTATGGAGCAAAGTGCCCCTCAGGGGTTTTGAGATCCCATAACAAAGATTCATTTTTTCAGTGCAGCGCAAAGATGTCTCTTCGCAGGAATTTTTGTAGATTTTTCTGATTGTGTAAGCTCTTGAAAGTCGAGCTTTTGTCAAAAAAGTTCAACTTTGAATTTTTGAAACTTTCACGAACGCTTTGTAATCTCCTTTGGATGCTCTTCAAAGCCCCGTTTACCGATTTTCGCTATTCATCACCAATCTTGAGATACAGGGCGCCAAAGTTGGGTATTATAACAAAAAATCTCCGCAGTCGAAAAACAAAAAAGCTCCACCTCCCCCCTCCCAGGGGTGGCCGGGGGCAAAACAACGGTGGTTACCTTACTTTTGAATCAAGGGAAACTGGTAAAAAAAACAAACTGAGCAAAATTGGAGAACCCAAGGTCAAAACGCGACCGAATTGACATAGAATGACCCGATATTTTTTCAATTCAATATGAAAAACGTTAATTCACTTGAGTTCTAGAAAAAACAATCTCTCCGTCATCAATATTCCCTGATGAATTTCTTTTACCATTACCAAAATTACTTGGACGACGAATCGGAGTATCACTTTCATCATCGTTAGATAAAATTAAAAGAGCATCTTCGGCCGGAGATATGGGTTCTATGTCGAGTAATCCATCCCTAGGAAATTAACGAGTAAATAAAAATCAGAAAATGGAGCAAAATAAAGTCAAGGGTTGATTTAAAGTACTCACAATGAATTACTATTGGTTAAACCATCTAATACTGGTTTCACCATGCTGCTGGAGGCTTCTTCTTTGATTTTAGATACAATATCGAGTAATTTTTCACCGATTTGAGAATCCTTATTTTCTCTATCTGAAAAAATTACACCATAGACGAAATCAGAATCGAAACAAAAGAATTCATTGGTCGTTAAATTATTCATACTGGTTTTCAACTGCTCGTATTTATCCGGATGAGTAGCCAATCGACGAATTTTCCTATGATTTTCCAAAATAAATATTTCTTCTTTATTCACAGCCACAGAAATGATTTTTCTCAACGTGTAAGCACCTCCTTCGACGGTATTTTTTTCCATATTTAATATAGCGAGAGCATTAGAATCAAAGACTAGTAAAAATTTATCTTTGTAACGTTTCAAAAAACCAAATTCAAAATATGGTGCTTTAGTTAACGTGGACGTTGAAATGAGATGACTGGTGGACTGATGCATTGAAGTGTAAAGATGAGTATGGTTCATATCATTATTAGGAGAGTTATCACGTTGACCATTCAAAATTGCTGAGTGGTCTTTTGCTAATGCATCCTGAAATTACCAATTAATAATTAAATTTGATTAACGAACATTTCGAATAATTAGGAATCTAAAAAATTACTTTGAATAGCAATGTTTTTTCGACATTTCCTTCCATGTCTGCTAACCAAATACGTTGCTTTGGTCGGGCGGAATATATCACAGGTTTAGAAGAAAAACTGGTACATATCACAGCACCAAGTTTACACAGGCTGAAATAAATTCACTTATTAAATAAATATAAATAATTATTCGTTTAAGATGTGAAACAAAATTTACTTTAGACGATCTTTTTGTCCCACTTGTATCGCTTTGTTTTCACTTCCTTGTTTGTATAATATACATCGATATTCCGAAGCGATCAATAACAACTGAGGTTGGCAATAACTCAGTTGTACAATGGGAAATTTCTCATTCAGTATTTCAGAAGATTTTATGATATTCTATGAAGAAAAAAATCATAAATTTCGGTAATTTCCATATTCATATTTTTCTAGATTTGAAAATCAATATACCAAATTGAAATCCATTTGTGTGTAAACAACGAGACCTTTTCCATCGCCAGAAAACAATTTTTGACCGTTCAAACTCCATTCTAAAAATGTTATAGGAGCAGAGTGAATATCAGATACAGTGAAACGTTCGATCTGAAATCACATCGCAGAAATAGTAAAATTGTCTCAAAAATATTTTATAATAAATCGATTGTTCTATTAAATGAATAAATTCCCCATTATAACGAGATAATCTCGAATAAGTAAACATGGAAATGTACAAAAAGGACATATCAATTCATAATGACTCCACGTACTTTAAACTGCTCTTATCTTATCGATTAAGCTAAAATGACGCCTTGGTAACTGAGTGAGTAATACGAATAAAATTACGTATATTCCATACCGATTTCTGAGACGATTTCCCATTATCCGTTGGCATAAAAAAAGACTTCTCTTTGGGTAAGACGAATATTGAAACTGTGCCAGATTCGTCTCCAGCAGCTACCATATAATCAACGGTGGAAATTACCGACACGAAGGTGGTTTTGGGTCCGCATTTCTGTCAATTGACCAATATTGCATTAGATGAGGTGTATAAATGAATAAAATTATACGGTATTTACCTCAGGACGAAGTCTTTCTATTTTATTGGTGCTTCTATTGCACCAATATACGATTCCAATATTCGTACCAACGGCGATATATTCGTCGACAGCATCGATGCACGTATATTGAACCTCAACGATAGTAAAACCTTTTCTCACCCTGAGGGGAATTTCGTTGAGGCAATAGTTGAAGGATGGAAATTCTTGGAGATTGGATAATTCACCCATGTCGAAGTTGTAAAGCAATATTTGGCACCATTATACGCATATCAAATGAATATTAATTAAATGTACAAAATCGAGCAGTTTAATAAACTCGTAAATGAAAACCACATTGTTGAAATAAAATTACGTCAAATACACTTTCACAATTTTGGAATGAAAATAAAATAAGTAAAAATTTATAGGATAAACATGCTTTTGTAGCTAGCTAGCTATTATGCTGCTTGCATTATCAGCGTCTCGTGAATTTTTCTTATCAGCTGACGCGTAAATAAAAATATTATTAAACTGCGCATCTGCGCAACGCATGAAACTGCAAGAGAACCAAACAAAAGAGAAGGTGGAGAATTGCAAACTGAGAGCAGGGAATAGAGATCATGAGATCTCGTTTTCGAAAAATATACATAGAAATTCACATCACAATCTCATCACTTTTCCAATTTCCAAAGACATGAGCTGATTTTTTAAGAATAGAAAATTTAAATTACTCGCTATAGGTATAGATCTCAAAGGTAGGTATACTAAAGAACCAATTTAGTACATAGAAATACCTACTTAAACTTGAACATTTCACGTGACTTTGGAAGTTTGGATTTTGACAAATTTTAGAAAACCATGGTCGTGGATTCATGAGGTTTCTGAATTTGAAGGAGCTACTCGTTTTTCCTGAAGAGCTCAGAAGCACAGATGGGCAAATCGCGGAAAAAAAAGATCAGCGATCTGAAAAAATCAGATCAAGATCGCGATATTTGATCTCATCTTGTTCAAAACTTTTTGGTCTGATCTTGTCGAAAATTTGGTGATCTGATCTTGTTTTTAAAAAAATAAAGATCGCGGAAAAGATTAAAATGATGGCGGCACTGACCACTGAATTCAGGAATTTCTAATGAACTTTTCACTTTTCAGTTTTCAGTGAGTTGAAAAGTGAAAAGTGCATTAGAAATTCAGTGCCATCGTAAAATATCATAATCATAATATAATATGCTTTAATTTGATGAATTTGAAAATTAATCTTTTTTGAAAAAGATCGCGATCTGAGCATTTGCTTGATCGGATCTGAATTTTTTTTGACGTGATCTTTATCTGATCTGACTTTTTTTTTCGTGATCTGCCCATCTCTGATGATGATCGAGTAGGATCTGAGAAACACCTTCACTTACTCAAAACCCCAATGACTTGATTAGGGGTAGCGCGAGAATTTTCTCAAAATTAGTTATTCATGTAATAAAAGATGATAGATATTGAGAAAATGACCTCTACTCGAAAAATACAAATCGGAATGCTCAATTTCGGAGCACTGGTAGTGATTGAGTAGTAAGGTGGAGCGGAAAAAATCAATGAACAGGCGGTAATCGAATCACTTCTTACGTTTTCCACATGAAAAATTGGAAGAAAAAGAGTGATACCAACAACTCAACAAATTAAAATGCACATTACACTCACCCCTCTCAATTTGCCAAATTTGGTGAATTAATAAAAACAACAGAAAAGTAGGTATCCATAACCAACTGTAACCATCATGCAACATGATCTTACCCACAAATGGGCTACGGTTTAGTTAATTTAATCACGATCTTCAGTAATAACCGAATGTTTCAATTCATCTCAAATTAACCTATTCAACAAAAAAAGTTGACTATAAAAATAAACATAATTATATTTGGCGTAATTATTTAAATTTTACAATTGGATTCTACATAGGCTGAACTAATGCATTCCATTAACTGAATACGAAGTATTCAACTCAAAAATTTGAGTGGTAACATAACAAACTTTAAACGGGGATATGAATGTACAAGAATTATAACTGGAAGCATAATAAAACATGTGAAAGAAATACAGAAACGTCTTCGACCGGAGAAAAATGAGAAATCGGAAATGCAAATGTACCTGATTTGAAATATCAAAAATAATAATTATAATGAAAGTAATAAAAACTTATATTTAGGTAAATAAGAATACATCGATTTAAAAAAGAATTCTTCGTGATCCAATTAGCGACGCTGTGCTGATGCGGAATTGATTTGAATGAATTTCATTAATTATTTCTGTTTCATGAAAATTACGAAGATTGGAAGAGTTACTTGTCCGGTGCTTCTACTCCAGCTTGTGTCATTAAATCAGCTATATTTTTCTCTAAATCATCGATACGGTTACCCATATCATCTAGTAATCACATTAGTCAAGGAGAATATACTCATTAAACGAAATCATACAAATAATTCAAGTGAAACTATGGTAATATAAGTATAGCAAAGGATATTTCTCGTTAATATTTGATCTGACATAGTTTGGAATTTTTCTTGAATTTGTTGCAATAGTGATTGAATCTGAAAGAGAAAATGAGATAAATAAGGTAAAATCATACGATGACTAATTCAATTAATATAATATCGTCTCATCTAAGCCTGCTTTAATATTGACTAAAGGGTTTCGATTTTTGTAGTCTATTGACCTTTCAATTTTCATTGCAATTGATATTCAAATAATATGAAATTTAAAACGTGTAAAAATAATTTGATCATGTCAAATTTGGAAAATATAATGAAATTTTATTTACGTAATCAGTTAATTCTTGTATATTTTTCGGATAACTATTTACACCCACAGCTAAATTATCCTTATCATCAAGTTTCGGATCAACTTTAATGTCACTCATGGCTGCGATGGAATCGAACAGTAACTTGCTAATTTAAAAAATCAACTAATTTAATGAACAACACGAAAAAATACGACTTTATACACTCTTCAGAATAAAATAAAACAATTTTGAAGTTAGAATTTCTTCAGCTTTTCTGACTTTGCAATTTGCATTGAGATAAATAAACAGAAAAAAACCAATGTGCGCGCGCAACGCACAGTGTTGGTTTATTATCCAGCGTAAAAAATGGATAATGATTTAATTATTTTATTTGAATGTCAATTTTTTCAGGTTTTTTCGTACACCAAGTACAAATTTGAATAAATAATTAATTTTTTGAAAAAAATCAGCAAATTTAAAGCAAAAAATCCTACCATAATGGCAAAAAATTCAAAATCACGAATGAATAAAAAATAACAAAATTACGAAGTTTGCAAATGCATACACTGAAATTTGCAAACTTTATTGCTTTTTTCAAAAGCTATGAAAAATTTGTAATTTTTTGATTCCTACAAAAAATTGATAAAAATATAAACACGATAAGAAAATCACGAAAGAATTTTCATCGAATTTGATTTAATTTCTTCACTTTGTAAATTTAATATTTCAAAAATGGGAGACAATAGTTCAAGTACTTCATGTGACGATAAATCCGATTTCAATGAAAATCCGACTCGAGATGCTTTAGCTGATGGTTTAATGTCATTTCTGAAACCTCGAGTGGATAACTTGTACAAAGTTGTTAATACCGCAAAGTAAGTCAATTTAGTCTAAACTTTTCATTATTTTCCAATACTTTCTGTACAGTGATCATGTGCTTTCAGAGAATCTCAAGTCAATTTGACATCTGTATTAGATTCTACGTTGGCTGATTTAGATGAAATTTGTCAAGGAGAAGATATTAATAAAGATTTTCAAAAACACGCTGATACAATTGCTGAGATGAGACACCAAGTGACAGTTATCGATAATGTGTTACAGTCTGCTGCTGTGAGTACCTGTAGAAGAACACCGGCTTACATTTATTTTCCAAATTCTACTTTAGTGGAGGGCTACGATTCAATAATCGCATGTGAAATCATTTTCGAGAACTTGTAAATTGATTTATACAAAAAAAAACTTGATTGTTTACAGAGCCGATTGGAAAATATCACAGGAAAAATGCAAGTACTGCAAAAATCAAGGAAACCGCATTTCGATAATTTTCCCAGTTCGGAGAAAGATTCACGAACGTCAACATGATGCATTTGTCAACATTCAACGCATCAGTATTCTTCGTATTGTGATAAAATATTGTAATGTAATTGATACCTATTATTCTCATGTTGTTTTTAAGATTTACCGTAACATGTACATATCTCATTTCTTTGTCAACTTTACTTTTTAAATTACAATCTGATTATTTCCTTATTTTATTGAAACTAAATGAATTTTATTATTTTTGTAATCGGTTATTTTCGTTGGTGATTATTTGTCTTTTAATTAAGTTTTTATTACAACTTGTAATTTTTACGAATGACTCGACTTTATTCCAACTTTATTCTCGTAGACTATATTGAAACTTGAAAAATAATATCAACAGTAAAATCATTCAAACAAATGTATTGGAAAAATTTACTGATACAAATTCTCTACCTATTTTCATTCCGTTATTAACAGACAATCAAATAGCTCCTTAATAACAAAAAAATACACGTAATTCATTTATTCAAAAAATAAATAAATAAATTGCATTTGAAATATAAATTATAAGTAAAAACAATTAAATGCAATAATTACAAGTTTGTGTACATATTAAAAATGGTATCGAAAAAGGAATGGCTTACAGGAATCCCATATCAAGCGCGTTATACAGTGCAGCTAGATCATTATGGCTTGAAATTCTCCAAAAAGGAAAGGTCATCTGGAAAAAAATCATAATTACGAAATTAATATCTTTACGATAATCAAAATTAACGAAATGAATTCTTCATTACTTGTTTGGCCGCTGTTTCTTCGTCTTGCCCGTCTCCAATGACTACATATGTGCATTTTCGGCCAAATCGAGATACTATTCTCTCGAAACAGCTTTCTTTTCCTGTAATTGATGGAAAAAAATTTAAAAATTGAAATAAAAAAAATAAAAAAATATTAAACTTCATGAAATAGAATAAATCACAAATGTAATACTTCATGACCTTCTACGTTTGTCATCTACAATAACACATTAGTATTCATTGTCAACCGTTCATACAAATACTAACCAATTTTGGTCGCAGAATAAATATTCTCAATGTCAAATATTCCTCCTAAGCCAAAAAGCAAAACCTTGGCAAGAGCTGGTATCAATTGTGTCGTAGTAACTAAAATGTTGATGTAACCAGATCTGAAAATGAATGCATTTCCTTGTTACTTGAGAAAGTTTCTTGGTTAAAATCAATTTTAATTATCAACGTACTTGGAATTTATCAAGGTCAAGCATTTCACCGCAAGAGCAAGCCAACTCTCAGTCAATACTTCCATTTCTTTCCTGACTTCTAACCATTCTTTGCTTTTGTCTGGTCCCAGTAAACCTTTGATAAATGGAGAAAAAATCATGAATATTTTACATATTTTGGAATTTGGTAATTAGCTGCAATAGAATCCAACCTCCGACATTATTTCTATAATTATTATATGTTTCTCTAATTTTTCGATAACGAAAAGATAATTTTCGCATCCAGTCGACGCCACCGCGGACACCAGCAGGTAAAGAAAAACTTCCTCCTGAGGCAGCCGCATTTAGAGCTTGAAACCCATCGGTTCGGAAGTCATAATTTGTCAAATCTTGACCATTGTCATCAGATGATAAGTCATCGATGTGTACTTGATCACAATCCTACAGAAAACAGAGACAAAGCTTCGATAAAAACGAAATGAAATGATTTTTATACATTCTTGAATCATCTTTCACCTCTATATCATTGAAAAATAAATGGTTATCTGCAAGATTGAATATCAATTCTTCCATTCGAAACCCCAAATGAATAGTCGATTGTGTATCCTATGAAATGAAAAAAATTACGAAATTATTCTTCATAACGATGTTTCGATTCAACTGCTCAGAAAAATAATGAATTTACTCTATTATAACGATCAGCAAATACGCCGGTTAATAAAGAATGGAAAATTATTATAGTTTCATCTAAATCCCATATGAATATCCTTTCTAAATTAATTTCATTTGATGATCCGAAGGCACCGTGAAGAGATGCAGAAGGCGAACTGGGATCACTGGTAACTGAAGCAGAGGATGTCGATGACTTTCTTCCTTTACCACGGCTTCGTCCTATAAATCATTACCATTAATAAAATTTCAAATCGATTTATTCTAGCTGAAATATTCTGTCAACCTTCGGAACTCGATTTTCTATTAGATTGTTCTGCTTTTCCTGGAGATACTGGGTCTGACGCAATTGAACTATCTGTAAAAAATTAATTCGTACATTTGTTGATAGTAAACATGAACTTTAGATTATAAAGTAGTTTTTTTTTATTATACCCGATAATGGCGTGATGGCAGTTTGGTAAGGAGGTGGATTAGAGCTGAGATATGGCGAATAATTTTGAGATGCTGCAACAGCTGCAGCTGCGTAGTAACTGGCCACGGCAGCAGCTTGACCTGTATAAGCGCTAGGATAGTTTCCATATTCCTGAAAAATTTACATAGTCAGCATTAAAACAATAAAATAATCCAATTTTTTTTTTCTAATGATCAACAAAAATTAAAAAATATTTTCGAAGCCCATCGATAAATTGCTGGTAATTTAAAACATAAAAATTGGAAAACGTACGTCATCGTCACATTTGGTTTTTTTAATTTCATTATTCTTCACGTCATCACCATTTTTATCACTTGGCTTGTGTGAAATGGTATCACTTTTTCTCTTATCTGTTTTTTTTTCACTTTTTAATCCTAATTCGCATTCTTTTTTTACTTCAAATTTATTTTTGGCCTGTTTTTTGGAATCACGACTCAAATCTTTGGCATCAGTCGTATTTTTTGCACCGTTATCAACAGCTGAATCCACACGATTTTCAATTTCAGACATTTCGTTAAATTTATTCTACTTGTACAAAATTAATGCATAGAAACAGAAACGATTCATTTCAAGATGGTTAATTTACAATAAGCGTTCGGCTGAAATTTCCAGTGATGAAATTTTAATTACATACTCCAATCCACTATCGAAAAAATTGTTATGGTTACAATACACATATGAAATTCAAATTCGACATACAATATTAATTTGCAGCAAACAGACTAATGACTATTTCAAAAAACAACGTGAATAATTAAACAGATATTCAACATTTCACAAAGCATTCATTAAATGAGTAAAGCACTAAATGTTTCATGTAAATACCTCTTGTTTTAATTTTTAAAATTGAAATTTTTCTTCGTTTTTTCAAAAAAAAAAAATTATAAACCCTTTCACACCAACTACTTTAATGATAAGCGCTAAGACATGTAAGTACTTGTTGGACGGTTAAAAAAATATCGTGAATCGTGACGTTAACTTTTTGAAGGAAGCGTGACGGGCTGATGGCGTGACACGACAATTTTTTCCATTTTGGCATTTTTCATGCATTTTTCCTTTTTTCCAATTTTTTGAGTTGAGCACGTTATTTTCATTTTTAAAAATTTTAATTAATATTTTTTATTACAGTAATGTATATTTTATAGGTATATGATTATAAACAACAATGATTTTGATTTTAATGATTTTAAAGAATCATTAATTTATTGATTCAAATAATTTTAAATTTGTAATGAAATGATTTTTGATTTTCTTGATTTTCTTTTCAAGGATTTTTTTAAAATGATTTTAATTTAGAATTATTTGGAGAATGATTTTACCCATCCGCGATATTTTTCTTTAGAAATTGAACACAATAAAGGGTACAAGTAGTTTCATTTCCCTTTTTTTTTAAATCTAGAAAATATATCAAGAACCAACTCCCAAATTTTAAATTTTTGATTTAAGAGAAAAACAAAGAATGAAAGATGGAACCGCATTTGAAATTACCTGAGCAGGATATAGTTGTTGTGTACCATAATTTGAACTATACGACGAATAACATGATGGCATTCCAACTGCACTTGAATTTGCATTATTCACTGGTAAATGAGTAGAGCTCGTACCATATACAGAATAATAACTACTATTAATACTGGAATTGGAGCTTCCATTTACTGGAACTAATTCACCGGAGCCATTACTATCATTGGTTGAACTACTATTTATTGGTAACATTTTTCCATTGTGTTCTCTGGTACCATCTACATAATTGAAAAATATAAAAATACAAAAATCAAAATAAGTAGGTACCTACAGAAAATTCAGCGGAATTTCTTCCGAGCTCAATTTTTTATAATTTTGATCAAAGCTCCGAAATAGACAGCAGCAATAATAATCGTTGGACTATTACTACGTTTACCTGCAGAAGGGTAAAGAGAACTTGATGGATACATTTGTGTATTATAAAAATTACATGGATTTACGTAGTTGGAACTGGCAGAATTTTCACTATTGATGTATGCATGCTGCATGCTGAAATATTTAAAAAAATCAGTTAATATATTTTCATATTTTTGTCACTATACAGTTTGTCTTAGTTGAGAGTGACCGCCTTCCAACTAGTAAGTAGGCAACCCATCCTAAGCCCAAGTAGATAT
>FIZU01019870.1:0-11790 GCA_900064475.1 Pseudococcus longispinus | reverse complement strand
AAAATGAACCTATTCTATCTCTAGCTCTCTACCGATCCCTTTGATCGCTCCATTCTCAAATCCTATTCACTCATAATTGCCTTGTTTCAAAAATTTCTAATCAAGTTCCCTAGTTTTTCAAATTTTTGATTTTGTTCCAATGCCCTAAATATCATCTCGAGACGAAATATTCACATAACTCGTTTTATACATGCTGTCAAGTTGTTTCGAAAACTTCATATAAATATCGCGCATCTCTCATATTAAAGGCGTTACTTCATTTCATATATGTAAATAGAAAATCATCAAATAGATTGCATCTTGCATCTAAAACCCATTCACGAAGCCAATTCATTTATACGACTTGCAATATAACAAACCCTCGATTCGCGAAAATACCACACACCAATCAAAAAAGAGTCAGCACGAGGACGAGAAAATTATCAAAAGGTTATTTCGCGTCCACAAATCACCAAATTTTCTCGAAACATTGGAAAAATACGTCGAAAAATTCAAATATAAGCTACGTCGTTAGGTATCAACGAGTATATATTCTGCATGGAATGGAAGACGAAGAAACCGAAGACGATAGAGAGATATGGGGGTGAAAAAAAACCAACATATCTCATCTTTGTATAAATTGGCTGGTTGTTTATTCGACAGGATTTCGAGATACTTTTATACTAGAAGAGATAGGTTTATCGATTGAGCTAGGATGCGGCGCGGCGGCGTTTTCTCATACAAAGGAATGTTAATCCATTTTGAATAGAGTCTAATATTTTGAAATTATGAACCGGCACGCGCATCGGTAAATGGGTAAAAGGGTAGTGAAATTTATGGCGTACGATGGAATACTTCACGTGTGGTTTTAATATCTAAAACGGAGCAGCGACGGCGGAATATGTCGCCCGATATTTGAGCCTGTTGTGCATATTAAAACATCGACGACGAGATGAGAGAACTCGAGCCAGCGCACGTTTTTCCAATTTTTGGCAAAATTGTTGCGCGGAAGTTTACTTCGCGAGAGAGACCTTTGGTTGTAAAATTGGAACTCGACCCGGAGTACAGGATGTTAAAAAACAGCTCGTTTTTTTCGCATCTCTCGCTTTGCGTCTTTTTCACATCGTCGAAAAATTCCCACCGACAAAAAGATTGAAATTAGCTTAAAATGAACAGCGGTTTTTCGCGCAGAATGAACGGAGCCCAGAGAGAGAGAGAAGGTAAAAAGAGCCAAAGAAATGAAACAGAACCCTTTTGCCTTTGTCGCAATGAAATTTCATTTCGAATCACTTTGATATGGAAAGAATTGCGTTTTATTAGATTTCCACGTAAATTTTCTATAAAAGAAGTTAAATTATAGACAAAGCGAAATTTAAAATGAGCATCAAGGTAAATTACTATACAATCTTTAAAACGACGACGACTACAGCGTGAGGGAAAAACCTTAAAACATATTTTTCACCCTAACACAAAAAAAAAAAGACAGCCAATCCTTTTGTTCTTAAACTAAGCCAATCCGCCTTATGTTTATTAAGAAAAAAGTGATAACGAGATACCAGAGCAATATTATCGGCTTATTCTGTCTCATAAACTTTTTTTTTAATTGCTCCACAGTTAAAAGAGGGCCGCATTTGGATAAAACGCTGGAATTTTCTTACATTTTCCATATTTATAACGCTATACAATTAATGGCCTTTGGATTTTTTTTCATTTTCATTTTCGCTTGGGAATATCTACGAAATAAATAAGAGAGCTCGGGACTTAATTTAAAACGAAGGCTTTATCTGTTGAATAATTATATTTATCATCTGGAGAGCGACAGAGAGAGAAAAAGCAGAAAAAATAGCTTTGAAAATTGAAAACTACGCCAGCTTCCCTCGCTCTATACTCTACAGCCTACCTGGGCTCTCTGGCTCGTAATTTCGACAATTTATTTTACTACCATAAACAATGAAAATATATTTAGTGAGAAAATATTTCAAAAATGCTTGTTCATTTTTAGCGTATTTAAATTGTATTTCGTTGTGTTTCATTACAATGGGAATTTTTTTTCGGTCCTTTTCTCCACCCTCTTTTTACTCTCTTCGGCAGTTCAGACATTTATAAATTATGTAAATTCCAACGGCACTTTTTACCGTAATTAATATATCCTCGAATGGAATTCAGTTTAGTTTTTACCTTTTTTTTTTCTCCTAAACACTATTTTTTTTTTACGAATAGCCTATATCTATAAGAGGGAAAATATCAGGCTGTTTTACGAACTATATTTCCTCGCGAATATGAAATTATTCTAGATACGGGTTAACCGTAAAAATTAACCATTTTTGTACGTTCCAGTTCCACAAGTACCTATTCGTAGTTTTCCCAAGTGATATGGGTTTGTATAGTTTGGAGGGTTTTGCTCGATGCAAAAATCGTTTTCGTATTGAAATATTTTAATACTCGATATTATAACGAGTACGAGAGTGGATGGAAATGGAAAATAGAAAAAACGCGGAAATATCGCACATCCTGAGTAATAGGTCATAGATATTTCGAAAAAAGTTTTTGTTATTATTATTTTGGCTATGATAAAAATTTCAACTTTTGCCCCCAAGAAAATGGCAAAGTTGTAAGTCAAAATCGCTGCATTACATTGAAAATTTTTTATTTTTAGTCCTCTTCCTCCTCGCCTTTTTGATGGTTCGACCTAAAGTTACCTCAGAAATAGATTTTACAGATGAGAAAAACACAAGGTAGCCCATTTATAATCGATGGTTTTGAAAATGGGCAAAAAAAACATTTTGAATGCAAAAATCTCGAAAACTAAGCCCCCTAGAAAAAAACTACTAGCTCGTGGGAGAAAGAGAATTTAAAGCTCTACCATTTTTATCCTCCGCATTTTTTTCGTAGTACCCTTAGTTTGGCCAGAAAATCCATGTTTATGGGGTAACTATATTCATCAAGTCGATAATTTCAAAAATGCAACAACTTTGACTGCAAAATATCTCGAAAACGAAGCCCCCTAGAAAAAAAAACGATATTTAGCAGGAGAAAGAGAATTTTAAGCTCTACAATATTTATCCTTTGAATTTTTTTCGTAGCACCCTTAGTTTGGACAGAAAATCCATGTTTGTGGAAAATTTTCAAAATGAGATTCTTTTTGACTTTGTAAATTTCTCATAAACATGGATTTTCTGGGCAAACTAGGGGTGCTACGGGAAAAATTCAAGGGATGAAAATTGTAGAGCTTAAAATTTTCTTTCTTTTTAGAGCCATTAGTTTTTTTTCTAGGGGGCTTAGTTTTCGAGATTTTTGTAGTCAACGTATTTTTTTTTCATTTTCAAAATCATCGACCTTTATAAATAAGCCATCCCGTATACGTTTGATTTCCAATTCGAAATTTTGATTATTAAGCCCCCTCCTTTGGGTCCAATGTAAGTTTTTTTGAGGAAATAACATCAGAAATGGATTCAGAAGGTCAAAAAACCCGCATTTAGATGTCTCGCTTGATATAGTGTCGAAAAATTATGAAATTTTTGCCCCCTCCCCCGATCACCCTTTGGGTTAAATGTTGAGGTAATTATTCAGCTCGTAATTGATTGGTATAAGCAACCAAGCGAAAAGATTCGATCTCGTGTTATTTTCTGAGATTAAATTTCTTTTTGAGACATGGTACTTGACCTTCTAAGCCTCTTTTTGATGTTATTTAATAAAAAAAACAACAAAAACAAAAACAAAAGATGATACATGATCGAAATTAATCCAGATAGGGATTTCAGAGGTTGAAAAACATACACCTGCTCTGCTTGATAACTAACTGGAAATTTTCCAAAATTTTGAACTGAGCCTCACCACTTTCACAGTTACTGTTGACTTTTTTTTTAGTAAAATCTCACATCAGAGACTGTGCTCGAGAGGTCAAATAAATTAAAAAATATTTCTGTAATCCTGTTGATACTTTAGGTACTCGATAACATAGAAATTTTTGATTTTTGGTTCACCCCTCTCCCCTTTCTGGGACTTTTTAGGGGTTCGAACCAAAATTTGAGAGTAGTTATTTTGCATTTCATTGTTGAGAACAAAAAAGAATCAATCGAAGCTTATCCCTAAAACAAAATCAATCGTTTCACTTTTCGTTTTTTTTTCAAAAATTATAGATTATTTTATTTTACATTATCTAGTAAAATTTATGCGAAAAAAAAAATATAATAAGACACATTTTTGTTTGAAATTTTGATTATTGTAGTCATATTTTTCGAATTTGCATCTCGAAAATATTTTTCCCAATTTTATTCTTGTACTTTATCAAATTCAAAATGATTGAACTACAAATTTCATAAAATTCGCACCTTTGTCAATGGAATTTAAGTTTTTTTTTCAAGTTTTTCTGTTAAAAACGACTTGATTATTTTCAACAATTTTTTAATTTTTTATTACAAATTTTTTGAAGTGTTTCTTAGAAAATGTATATTTTTTATTCATTTTTTTGAGAAATAACTTGAAAAAACTTGAATTTTGGAAAATTTTTAAAGGAAAATTCAACTAAATAACAGTTAATTTGACAAAAAATTCAAAAAAAAATTAACGAAAAAATTATTGAGAACATTTGAATGAAAAGATTGTGAAAAAAATTGTAAACAAAAATGAATTTAATAATCACGAATTTGAAAAAAAGTTGATAAAGATTAACAATGAAGAAAAACTTTGATGAAAAATAAAATTTGGAACGAATTTATCAAACAATTTGGAAAAATTTTGATATTTTGAAAATAAATTGAAGAAAATGTATGAAAAATTTAATTTAGAATTTATTTGGAAAAAATATGTTGACGGATAGTTTGAAAAAATTCATCAAACAATTTGGAAAAATTTTAGTCTTTTGAAAAAAATGTATGAAAAATTTGGAAAAATTTAATTTAGAATTTATTCGGAAAAAATATGTTGACGGATAGTTCGAAAAAATTCATCAATCAATTTGGAAAAATTTTGGCAAAAAATTTGATACCTGAGTACCTAATTGGAGGAAATTTTGAAAAACATTGGAACAAAATTAGATACATTGTTAATTTTTTCAAAATTGGATGTACCACGAAATTCTCTTTAAAATTTTTGATTCGTCTCAAGAAAAATAACTCATTAGAACCCATTCCTCAGTTAAAAATGAAAAAATTACATTTGAAATTGAAGAATAGAAGTTAGAAATTAACTATTTCGTTTATTTTCAAAGGAATTATGAACAGTTTCGTTCACTTCTCGTCAATGAAGTGAAAAATAACAACTCCTCAAAAGTTCCTCGTCAAAAACGAATTTCAGTGGCCAAAAATCATACCTACATTCAAATCTAGCTTCAAATTTTCAAAATTTCGAGTCGAGCTCCACTCCCACATCCTCGAAGTATCTCTCAATTTTTTTTTGTGTGAAATTACGTCTGAAACGGACTCGAGAGGTCAAATTCAAAAAACAATTATTCATAGATTTTGTTATCTCATTCAATAACATCAAAAAATTTGAATTTTGGATCCATCCACAATCCAATTGGGAACATATTTTTGGAGGCAAAGTCAAAATAACTCCGTTAATAACCCAAAATGTTTTTTTCAAAGTTGAAAATTGTACGAACAAAAATATATTGAGTGAAAAAATTCATATTTTTGAAAAGTAGAGACTTTGAAGGATTTATAAATGCATTTATATTATTTAATCACATAAATTGACCCAGATTGTGCCCAAAAAGACGTTCGAAATATAATATCTTGAATTGTCATTTTCCCAAACTTCGTATTTTTCAGATACGACATTATTACTCTTAATATGCGATATTCTTTACATTTTGTTCGAAATCATTTCAATAAGAAAAACTAATACGATTGTACCTATTTATTTCAGACTGTAAAACGCCATGGGATATTTGTCATCGAAGCATGAACTACAAATACGTAGATTGTGAAGAATCGACAGACGGATTCGCATTGTACAGTATTACAAGCCATGTTGTAATATTTAAATTGTGAAATTAACGAATCATGAGGCTTCGTTGGCCTTTTTTAAGACTGGAAAGGAATGCTGTGTTATGCGCTCTGCTGGCATATTTCATCAATTATAACACACTTGATGCTGAGTTCACGTATGATGACAGGTGAGTCGATCGTTACAATTAGCTGTATCGGTATTACACTGAAATCTAGAATATCGTGCTAAATTATCGATTTATTAGAAATTATGAAACCTGTTCAAAAAAGAACAAATGTTATTAATTCTGTTACAACAGAATAATAAGTTCCACCTAAACCTAATTATACTTACTTACTCCTCGTTGGTTTGCTATTTGATGCTGAATTTACGCACGATGACAGATGAATTGAGTTCATCGATGATTCTATGACATCTCTAGCAAACGTATTACCATTATCGTTGATGAAATTGAAAACATAGCGAAGTAGTAAAATTGACGATTTCGCTCGGTGACATTTTTCTCTACTCGAAGTGGGCATTTTCTTCGCTGGAAAAACTTTCGCCCGACGAACAACGAACCAACTCCGTAAAACGTCTGTAAATGAATAATGATGAATTAATCTCAAGAGATGTTAAAAGTTTCCTTCAAATCAATCACTCGTATTCAATGTACTTGGCTAATGTTTACAAAGGTGGTTTTTTCTCTTCGTTTGTTGAAAGTTTGTTTTTCCATCTGGCGCTGAGGTGATTCGGTTTAGTACGAAAGTATATACGATAGGCTGCGACGTTGTTGCTTTTTCAGAACCATATTTACGATGAAATTATGCGTTTGATTATATTTATACCAGCGGAGCAGCAGACTGTGTTCCTAGAACAAACTGTTTTGCAATTTAAATTATTTAAAAATAGTAGTTGGCGAGCTGGAAATGTAATTTAAATTCGCGGTCGAATAGGTACTCGTATAAAAGTTTCAATATTCCAAATTGCTGGTTTAAAATATTGCATTAAAAATATCTAAATTAATTTTACATTAATACGTCTTTCGTTTTTCCACAACGATGCACGGCGGTGAATAATTATTTCAAATCAAGTTATAACGAATTATTTTTTCGCCTTTTTTCTAGGAAAAACCTTTTTAGAATATTTTTCCATTAAAACTAGCAATCATTCGAACGTTATTTTACATTACGACATGATTCAAAGAAATGGTACGCTTGACTCATCGATAGTTATGGTGAAAAAAAATATAGGTCATGTATTTTACTCGCTTTATGGATTTATAATAACTGCATTTATTTTCTTTTATTCCATTTGTCGGGGATGAAAGCTTTCAGCAAACGACTAATCCAATCAGCGGTAAAATCACAATGTACTTTTACGTTTGCAGAAGAAACACGTTTTTGAAAAACCGGTGAACTTTTCTCTTCTGTAGCAATTGAATTTCATCTTCTGCTAAAATATCTTCTTTAGTTTTTCTCCTTTAAACCTGGTGAGTTGAGAACGAATGCATTTCGTATCTAAAAGAGAAGTTCGAGTTACCGTTTTCATCTAATCAATCATTTTGTTGTCTGACAGTTTCGCCCATTTCGGTCGTTATATTTCTTCATCTTTGTTCGTTCTCACTTTGAAGATTATTTATATGGGTTTATTTTTTTTTCTAATTCATCGTTTTCTCGTTGATTTGTTATGAAAGCAGATTGCGTTTCGGTTGGTGGGTAGCACCAGCGGTACGTCTACGTTACGTTGAATTTTACAGTTTAATTTTATTAGCGAAAATTTCTGAAATGAGAAAGCAAAGATTAATAACCTAAGAGTGTAAATAAGAACTGCAAATGAGATAGTCTGCCGAGTAACTTTCGCAACTTTTTGACATTCGCGAAAATATGACTACCGTCGTCAGAATAACATTTTCAAAATACGAACCTTCTTTTGTAATTATTTACTTTGTATGAAATATTTACCAGACTAGAGTTGCATAATATTGTTAATTTTCTACCGTAACTTTGTACTCGGTATAAACTTACGAATGGGTAGTATTGATAGTTGGAAGTTTTTTTTTTCTTCTTTCTAAATAATGTACAGACGTACACATGCGATGAATACTTTATACTAAATGTTCTGAGAAGCATATAAATTCAGCGTGAAAAAAAGTTTTCACGAAATATTTTTTGAATGTGAAATCTTTTTTGAAATTGTTTTTTCACAACGTTTTCCAACGATAAATTTATACTTTTTTTTAAAGAAAGAGATAAATATTGCACTTCCTGGCGCGATTATTCTAGACATTTAAATACTTTTAACTATCTTAATATTTCCTCCAAACTTGTTCGCTGTATAAGGGAAAAGTCTTTCGGAAAAAATTATTGTCGGATTTCCTTTTTCAGAACTCGACTGATATATTTTACTACCCATTTGTGTAGCTTAAATGTGCTCGTACTTGATCGGTGAATTACCTCGTGTTCGAGATTATTTCGCAAGATTTCCATAAGTTTTTCCAGAGGTGGCCGATGGGTTCCTTTTTCCGATTCTGGTTTAGAATTTCGTCACTAATGTGGTTATTGGAGAATCGAATTTGGTGTAAAAAACGAAATGATTGAAATTACTTAATACTGTTACTGGGGAGTTGATTGCTGAACTGGAGCTGAATGTTCGACATTATTTAGTAATTAATTTCACTATTAATTAATTAGAAATTCGATTACATTTTTATAAAAAAATAAATAAATAAAAGTGATTGATAAGAAAAAGCAGGTTGTCAATCGACCATAGCCCAAAAAAAATTTCCCATTTTTTCAAAATTTTGATAAATGCATGATAAATGAAAGAAAATTCTGCAGGAGAAAAGACGTAAGAAAGCCTGACACCACACTCCTGGTTTTACGCAATTTTAATCTTGTTTTTGTGAAAAAAAATGAAAATTTCATAAATTTTCACATCACGGAATTTATTTAATCTGTGACACCAAGTCACGTTTAACAATAATTCGTTACCGTTCTCATATTTTCGTCTGTGGAAGTATTAAATTATTTGATAAGACGAAAATGGCGTTTGTTTACAAATTTCAAATTCGGAATTTCGATTAAATCGGTAATAATTCGGTTCGTTTTATGGATAAAACTATTGCGGATTGAAAAATCGTCATCGAATTGATGAATTCGGTTGCGTTTGGTTATTTCGAATCACCTAATTTCAATCAGTTGAGAAAATCATCATTGAAGATTATGTTTGGATGTCTTATAAAGGAAAAGAAATCGTATCGACGTTGTACTTTTGATGGTAACGTAAGATTTTTATTTCTTTTTCATGCTTTTTATTATGTAATCGATTCGTATGGAAACGAACGACTACTTTATGTGTTGCTGCTGTGGTAAAATACGTGTAGAAGAACGTATTGAAAATATAATAAACTTTTGATACACTTTACGCGATTTTTATTACGGTTAAGGCTTAATAATTTATGATCTGTAACTGAATTAATTTTGATTCGCTATGGTTTGTTTGAGTATAGGAAATCGATACGCCGTGTGTGAAATTTCTCCGTCTTGAGCTTGGTTCGGATTCGTGATGAGAAAGCTATTCGAGAAACAATTTCTATCTAATATTTATTCGTTTGAAGAAAATCACGCGTACGTGTAAAAACACATCCCTGTACGGCGGTTCGCGAATATTTATATTTTTATAGCTTGATAATTCGGAGATTTCGCTAAGTTTTCATCGCGTACCGTTCAACTATACGATGCCGGCGTTCCAACGAGCTCGTAGATTTCAATTTTATACCGCATACACGAACGCAGCTTAACCGGTATCATTTTTCTTTTTTCATTTTCATTAAGGCCAAGTACGGTTAAATTTTTAAACAGTGCGGATTTTCACTTTCGATAAAACATTTCTCCAACTTCGAAAGCTACCTACCGCGTATCTAATCCTCAAGAACGCCGCCGCTGTCGGTTTTTTTTCTTCGGTTTTTTTTTTCACTCCTTTCTTTTTGTAGTACCCAGATTAAAACTAAAAGGTATTACGTGGTTGGTACGTAATACGTATTATGAAGTTGTATACAGAAGTCCAAAAAATTGGTATTATGTGCTATAAAAGAATAGCTCGAGTATAACATTAGCTACTCGAAAAAATACTATATTTTTCACCGAAAGAAAAGACTTCTTATTCGAGATAAGTTTTTAAAAAAGTAAACTTGAAATGGAGTTTTTCAAATGTCTCTCGGTCTTTGTGTAATTGTGTTCGAGTATTTTATTCCCAACGAAATATCAAAGGTTGCTAATATTATCTTGTGTTTTGTTGAAAAATGACGAATATTGTTCATTTGTGACGAACTTCGCTGGTGTAATTTTTATTCTCGACGTAGCGGTTGTGTATAAGATGTATATAGGGTGGTAGAAAATCGTGTTTGTTTACTTTTGGAAGATGTGGAAATGGAATAGATCTATGTATTTTAAATTTTGTGCAGATTTGTAATTGGAAAATTGAGTATACTTGTACAAAATGGTATGTTTCAATGAAGAATGAATCTACCGATTTTATTTGTGGTTTGGTTAGTGAATTAACACTCTGAAATGAATTCGATCATGGTTCGTCAGTTTTGATGATTGATATCTTGGGATATTTTTGGTACTGGCAATGTGTTTGGAAATAAAGACATTTACATATGTTTTAATTTTTATTTTATTCATTACTGAAGGGTGTTCCAGTAGGACTGCACCGCCTTCAAACCACAGATGCAGCTACCTGAATCACACAAGTGTATGCATGATATCTCATTTTGTACAGCTTAAAAAGCTCTACAAAAAATGAACTTTTTCAAATTTTGCCCAACTCGCAAATTGAAGGAGTTATAAAGATTGCAAATTTCCAAATCACTATAGCCCCTTCAATTTCAGAGTTGGGCCAAATATTATTAGCTCATTTAGTAGAGCTCAAAAAGCTCCACAAAAAACGAAATGTTCAAATTTGGTCTAGCTTGCAAATTGAAGGAGTTATAAAACATGCAAATTTTCAAATCACTGTGCCTCCTTCACTTTTAAAGTTGAGCAAAATTTGAAAATCAATTTTTTTGTGGAATTTTCTGAGCTCTATAAAATGAGCTATTGATGTTTTGCCTAACTCTGAAATTGAAGGAGCTACAGTCATTTGGAAATATCAAAATAGCCAAACATTCTTGAAATTGAATTTTTTCTTCATACTTTTTTTCGAAATGGTCTTCCATGTTTCATATTTTGGATTCAAAAACTCCTACAAAAATGACTCTTGAAATTTTGTCAATTTACAAATTGAACGAGTTGTGAGGCATACAAATTTTCAAATTTCTGTAGCTCCTTCAATTTTAGAGTTAGGCAAAACTTATACCGTCTATAGGCAAAACAACTGTTTCGGAAAATGTTGGTCTATCTAAGTATTTCATTACCAGATTTGCGATGTTCTAAAGAAATCATCTTCATTAGTGCATAACTTTGCCCCTTTAAATCCTACAGTCGGCAAACATGCATCATGCATACACTTGTGTGATTTGGGTTGCTGCATCTGTGATTTGAAGGCGATGCACTCCTACCGAAACACCCTGTATACTAAATCTTTGCACTTTGAGTTGGTTTTTCAAACCTTAAGGGTTTTTATTTTTTTTTACCAATTCTTACGAATTAAATATTTTTGACTACAAAAAATTTTGCAAACACAAGATAAAAAAAAATGAAAAGTTTTTGAATTTTCTGAAATTGCAATTTTTGACAAATATCGAATTGAAACAAACTCAGACATGAATTTTAGGCCGTCAAGTCACCTGGGAGGGGGTCGTGGGTTCCCAAAATGACGTTATTTGAGTACATATTTTAAAATTAAATTGAAAAAAATTGAAAAAATGAACAAATT
>FIZU01019862.1:0-25360 GCA_900064475.1 Pseudococcus longispinus | reverse complement strand
CCCGAAAATTTTGAAAAAAATATTTTGGGGTTCCTCTGAACCCCTAGAATCCATTAGAGAAAACGCGACATTTTTATCTGCATTTGGCGAAAAACTAGAAAATTAAGACTAAAAAACACATTTTGGCCCCTTCCCCAAAAATAATTGCGCTAGGGGTCCAAAATTTTTTCTCATCATGGTTGACGTTTTGGCACACGTTTCGTCGAAATCGTTGTCGGGCCCAAAACACCATGCTTACCCGGCTATACCCTTTGAAAAGTATGGATTTTTTTTATCCTTCTTCGAAATTGGAAAGATCTATAGGTCTTAGATCCAAAGACCCGGATCTAAAGATCCTCGAATCTGCCCATCACTGTCTCAAAGATATCTGATTATACTCCTACAGGGTGTTCCGAAAGCCCGAAAGCCGTCTGCCATACGAGAGATTTCGATACAACAGGGTACCACAAAAAAAAACTTAGATGAACATGTTGTTTATTTCGATTATTCAAGGGGAAAATTTCTTTGAAAAAAAAATAGAATCGAAGCCAATTTTCATTCATGGGAATGGGTAGTACATACATCAAAAATTGAACAAAATTTTCATATTATGATTTTTTGTCAACTTCAAAATTGAAGGCGCTCTAAAAAATAATTTGAAATAAAAAAAATTCTAACGCAGAAAGTGCGTTAGAAAGCTGATTTTCTCGCTGTAAATTGCATAATGAGTCTTCAACAATCAAAAAATTTCACTTTAAATGAGCTATTAAAGCGAAATTCAAATTTTGGAAAAAAAACGAACTATATCATGGCAAATATCTTGAGAACTGGTTCACAAAATTGAAAACTGTTGATGAACTATTTTATGCGTCTTTTTAAATGCTATTAAAAAAGTTATTTACGATTTTCTCGTAACTGCAATATTCAAGGTGTTGGGGGTATTTGAAAACTTTAATCGTGTATACCTTGAGAACCGGTTCACAAAAATGAAAATACTATAGAACCTTTTTTATGCGTCTTTTCAAATGCTATCAAAAATGTCATGGGCGTTTTTCGCGTAACTGCAATATTCAACGTGCTAGAGATATTTGAAAATTTTTATCGCGAATAACTCGAGAACCGGTTCACCGATTTTTCTCGAATTTAATGTTTTATTGCCAGTAGTACTTGATCTTTCATAACAATTTCATTTTATTTGATCGATTATTACAAGACTTATCGTCTGGACAAAACTTTAGGCATACCATCAGGTCAATTTTAATAGCAGATTTTTTAATTCTCGGAAATCAGCTAAAATTCTAAAAAAAAAAAAAAACTTTGAATCGCGGGAATGAATAGAACTCTGAAAAGTGAACACTTTTTGTTATGCTCATTATTTACCTAAAATCAAAATTGAAGGGGCCTAGTAACATTAAAAGTGGGAAAATTCGTAAAAATTTCTGAATTTTTCAGCTTAATTCGAGTGTTACAGTCCCTTCAATTCTGATATTGGGCAAAAATGAACATGATAAAAATCGTTTATTATTCAAGGTACTATTCATACCCATGATTAAATTTTTTCAGATATCTATTTCAAATTATTTTTAATTTTGAAGTAATTTGTTCAATTTTTTAAGTACTACGCATTCCCATAAATAAAAATTTGTTTTGTTTCAGCTTTTTCAAAAAAAAATCCCTCTTAAATAAATGAGATAGCCAACATGTTCATCGGAAGTGTTTTTAGTCGTACGCTGTTGTATCCAAACCTCACGTAAGGCAGTCGACTTCCATAAGCAACAGGAAAAGTATGCAAATGCATAGCTATGTAAATTGTAGCCTTAATTATGATAGTTTTTTGCTTACATCGAAACTTGGAGGGGGAGGGGATAACGTTCAAAATAATTGAATTTCAGGAGATTGGAATTTTACCAATTTTTCAACCTTAAATGTTACCGGTCCCTTCAATTTAGATGTTAGGCAAAAATCTTTATGATAAAATATGTTCAGTTTTCAAAGTACTATCCATTCCCACAATTAAAAATACATTCTACTCCAAATTTTTTGAAAATGCATTACCCCTTCATACTTTAGAGATCTGCAACACATCAATTCGCTGATTTTTCCCACTAGCTCAACGTTAGAAACTAACCACCATTTACCAGACACCCTATACTATAATTTACAAGAAAGTTGCAAGACTATACCTATACTTACATGTGCTACGTTAATTCGTATCGTTAAAGGCATGTCAAACGTAACACAATTCGTTATAGGGTATTTTACTTTTTAAACGAATAAGTATAATACGAACCGAGCGAAACGTCGAGCGAGCGAAGTACGAGAAAAGAAAAACTTATCGATAAAAAATGCATCGAAAGTGCAGACACGTCTGACGCTTGTTATTTACTCTAGCGAAGCTTAATAATTGTATGAGCGTTATATCGTGTGTATTTAGTAAAAGACAAATGTCGCACGTAGCATTTTAATTGAAATTCAAGTTGTCGCGTTTTTAAGAGTATACTACACTATAACTTGGCGCTGCTGGAACAACATTATAAGATTTTTTCCCCCTTTGGAAAAACTACGCGATAAAAAAAATAATCAATTTATTATATCCTTTCGTCTAGTAGGTACGTAGCTAGTTGTACGTTTTCAAATTAAATACGTCCGTCGGCCGAAAGGTAGACGAAAGTAGGAAAAACTTGCTATACAAAAACAAAATTACCGGCAAATTAAATTATCTACTATAAGCTTCAAGTGTTTTCAAAAATACTTGTCATTAGTGACGGTTTGCACCATGAAGGCCTTTTAATTTACTTACTGTAACTACAACCAGAAACTTTTAAATGGTAGATGTAGCTTTTCTGTCGCATACTACGTAGGCACAGTTGAAGCCGGCGTATTTAGTTATAGGTAGTTCTATATCTCGTTATTAAATCTACTCGTAAACTTTCATTAACCCTTTTGAAAATAACGAACGGAAAAAAAACGAGAGTATAAAAAAAGTCTAATCCAATCTCATTTCATAAGTTGCGAAACAATGTTAAACATATGCCAGAGTTTTTTTTTTCGAGTTTTTGTTTTTTGAACTATCATCGCGGATTACGACTACGTGCGCGCGGGTCTCTAAAGACTCGAAAATTTGCGACACCGTGTAAATTATCGTGCGTTTATTTTTCAACGCGTCCGACAATTGTTCCAAGTCGGGCGAAAATTTCCGCCTAATTAAAAGAAATTACGTGTGTAGCCTAGATTAAAATGCTTTTCATTTGCTCGAACATTTAGTACATTAAAAATTTCCCATCAACTTTTGTTTACGCAGTTTTGTTAATTACATAAGACCTGAAAGGAGCGCGTGTAAATTCCCCCTTGGCCCTGTACCCAGCCACCCCGGACCAGGGTTTCTTTCTCCCTTTGATCATTAATTACGTAACTAACATCTTGGTGGTATAAGTTATTCTCACTTACATAAACTCGAGTTTGACTTTTATCGCGCTCCGCGAATATATGAAGTTTGTTTTCACCATGATTTGTCGCGCGTTTTATAAAATTTGCAAAGTTTAATTTAAAACCCAGTCTACGTATCGTGGCGCGATACACGATGTGTAAAGGAGCGATTTTAATCAAGTCAAAAGAACGATACCAAACGACGCGATAGTGGAACCGGTGAAAGAATACGTACGTGTGGTATGGTGTGCCTATACATAGTCGTATAGGAGTACAACGTCTGGTATCTCTCGCAACCGCCTACTTTTTCAATATCGAGATGAACAATTTCATCGTAATCAAAAACACACCAACCTATTTATCTCAGCTCGCGACTCCGAATCGATCCATTTTTAATAAAATAATTTCCATAATTTTAAATTATCTTGCGTTTGCATGTTTTTTTTTTTTGTTTTTTTGTTCGTTTTTTTTTTGTTGTCTTACAGATTTGAGTAATGAAAATGCACGCGGACGAGAAATTTGCATAAAACATGCATATCTATCTGAGGTTTTTTAAATTTACCAATACGTGTTTGCTCTTTGTTTGTACGGCGACGAAGTTGTTGAGCAAAAAATATCGAAAATTTTGCAAAAGGATACAAGAACATTCGAACATTTGTTGGTGTTTACTCTGATTCGTATAAAAATATTGAAAAATATGTATACAGGGTGTACCAGTAAAAATGCACTGCCTTCAAACAAGTGATGCTGCTACCTAAACTGCATGAAAGTATGCATGGTTGCCATTGCCAAACAGATTTGAACAGAAAAGAGCAGGTATGTAGTGTACTACTAATAGTGTACTCTTCAGGACGTCCCAACTTCTGTGATAATAATGATAGCTACATACAATTTAAATATACCTACTCGTGAGGATGTCTCCATTTTCAAAATTCCAGTATTCATTAAACTTTGGAGTTTGTTCAAAGACACTGATAAAGTTTGTTTTTAAATTGTTTATGCAGGGTGTTCGAATAGGAGTGTACTTCCTTCAAACCAAAGATGAAGCTACCCAAACCCACGAGTGTATGCATATTTGCCGACCCTAAGATTTGAAGAGACAAAGTTATGCACAAATGAAGATAATTTTTTCAGAACATCGTAACTCCGCTGATAATGTAGAAGGACAAGATTTTTTGTAAACATTTTTATAGAACTTTTTAAGCTCTAGAAAATAAGTTATATTCATGTTTAGCCCAACTGTAAAATTAAAGGAGCTAGAATGATTTGAAAATATGTAGGCTTCATAACTTCTTCAATTTGCAAGTCGGCAAAATTTCGAAAGAGACATTTTTTGTAGAGCTTTTTGAGCTCTACAAAATGAGCTAATAATATTTTGTCTGGCTCTAAAATTGAAAATACAGAAGATCATTCTGAAAAAATTTTGTAAAGAAAAAATTACTAGAATGCATTCCTTTTTTTATTTTTTAAATGACGGTGGCTCCTTCAATTTCAGAACTAGGCAAAACCCGAATGCCCGTTTTTTAGAGCTAAAAAAGCTCAACAAAAAACGGATCTTTCAAAGTTTGCACCACTTGCAAATGGAAGAAAATACAGGTGTTCCAGTTGTAGTTCACCGCCATTAAACCAACGATGCGGCTACCCAAACTACATAAATGTATGAATGTTTGCAGACTCCAGCATTTGAAGGGACAGAATTACGCACTACTGATAAATGCTCCAAAACATCGTAACTCCGCTATTAAAACAGATAGAACAACTTTTTATTATAAAACTTTCTTGTGAAACTTTTCAAGCTCTACAAAATGAGTTTTATTCATGTTTTACCCAACTCAAAAACTGAAAACATGAGAGACCATTTTGAAGAAATTTTGAAACGAAAAAGTTGAATTTTAAGAAAATGATGTCACTTTCATCTTTTTAATGGTTGTAGCTCCTTTAGTTTTCGAGTTATGCTAAAAATTATTCGCTCATTTTGTAGAACTCAAAAAGCTCAACAAAAAAGATTCTCATAAAATGTTGCATAACTTGAAAATTGAAGAAGTTATGAAGCCTACCAATTTTCAAATCATTGTAGCTCCTTCAATTTCAGAGTTGGCTAAAACATGAAAATAACTCATTTTGCAGAGCTTGAAAAGTTCTACAAGAGAGTTTTTAAAAAAATTGCCTGCCTATATTATCATCTGAGTTACGACGTTTTGAAATATCTACCAGAACTAGTGCATGACGTTGCCCCTTCAGATCCAGGGGTCGGCAAACATGCGTACACTTATGTAGTTTAGGTAGCAGCATTCTGGTTTGAAGGCGGTATACTTCTTTTGGAACACCCTGTAGCATGGTTTGAAAATTTGTAAGCTTTACAACTCTTTCAATTTGCAAGTTGAATGAAATTTGAAGAATACACTTTTGTGGAGCTTTTTGAGTTATATAAGATGAGATATTGGTGTTTTGCCTAACTCTAAAATTGAAGGACTTGAATTCATTTTAAAGATGAAAAGAGGCAAACATCCTTGAAATTTAATTTCTTGTTTACAAAATTTGTTTGAAATGGTCTCCCTTGTTTTCAATTTTAGATGTGGGTAAAATATCATCAGCTCATTTTATAGAACTCAAAAAGCTCAAAAAATGACCCTTACAAAATTATGCGTAATATGAAAATTAATGGAGTCACATTTTAAAATCAAGTAAAACTTGAGTATAACTGATTTTGTACAGCTTAAATTCTTTAAAAAAGTTTTGAAATTTTTTTGCTTATCTATACCATCAGCAGAGTAGCGACGTTCTGAAAAAAACGTCTTCATTAGTGGGTAAATTTGTCTTTCAAATCTTGGTGTAGGCAAATATTCATACAACTATGTGGTTTGGGTAGTTGCATCTCTGCTTTAAAGGCGGTGCACTGCTATCCGAACATCCTGTACTTGCGGTTATTAGAAATTTGTAACCAATCAATCGTAGTTTTGTTTGGAAATAAAAATGGTAATTTCGACTTCGAGATTCTCATCGTTTCCTTAAAATTAAAATTCATAATTTTTCAGATCTCGCAATCACTACGTAAATATATTATTTCAAAGAGAATGGCGACATAGAGCACTACAAAACCTCTCCTCTATCTCTTTATACCTTTAATTTTCACTTCACTGCGCCCAATAAATTTTACACCGGTATATACACCTACGAATCTGCAAAAACAAATAGATCAGGAGCTCGATACCTGCAAATTTACACTTTTGACCACTTTAAACGATTAAACGAAGTTCGTAGAAAATCGAAGAATAGCCGGATAAACACGTACCGTACCTCCGCAATTTTCGCGAATACCACCCTACCAATATGTTCAACTCGTAAGTGATAAATTATACTCGCAAGTCGTACGTGTTTTTCTCCTAGTTTCTTCTCACAACTTACAACACTTTTTAAATCAGAAAATCGCAAAATGAACATCTCAACAGCTGAAAATTTGAGAATTCGCGATTCCACGACATGCCCTTTCCATTTATCCAAATCTCGTTTCAAAGTATTTCGAAACTTTCTATCTTCAGCATACGATCTTGATTTAGAGAAAATAATAGCGCAAAAAATACACTTCAGTTAAAGCTCACGAGTCATTTCGAATACCATTTTTCCCTTCTTCATTTCAGCTGAATAGAGTTGTTATAATATGTTAATGTTACGAGTATTTGTTAGTTGATTAGTTCGTTTATATGGTATTTGAAATTAAAAAAAAAAAAAAGACTCGCCATTATTATCATGGAAGCAGCACCGATTTCAACGTACCTTTCATTATAACAATCCAATGGTTTTCTTAATGAATAATGAACTAGAAAAAATGAAAAATTATTCATACGTATTCTAATTCGTCGTGGTCGTATAGAAAAAACACTTCATTAAGATATTTCAAATACCCACATTTACAGCCATTGTTTCTCATACTACACAAATTGAATACGCATCACCATCACATACGAGATCTCGTCATGCAATATACAAACTTTCATTTTCATTTTACCGACATTTATTAACAAACAATTCGCATTACATATAAATTATTTTCGAATCACATGTAACTTATACGATTATAGACCCATATAAATAAATTAAAATATCTTATAACGAAGTGCAAATTTCGCATATCACTAGAGCGAGGACGATGAAATAATAACGATAAAAAAAAATAATAATAATAAAAAAAGAGGAGACATAAATTAAGAACACAGCCTACACTAACACATAGAGAATGTTATACTCTACTATAAAAATTATTACATATTTGCACTTCGTTATGCATCAGTTAAATAAAATTACAAACGACAATGAACGTTTTCGAATTGGTAACTTTTATAAAAATAATATAGTGCGATCTAACATTCCCTCCCCCCCCCACCAAAAAAAAAAAAACGAGCATTTTATCTTTGATACATACAAAACCCATTACTAACATTACTAGGTATACTACTGCACACATATAAAATTTCCTTAGAATCTATTTCAGCATAATGAGCATTGATTATTTATTAATTTGTGGCCATTATTACCCGAAATACTAATTAATGAGACCTTACATATAACTTAATCGATATAAACATTTATATTATGAATAAGTACATACGAGTACATCAACGATTTCGTGCGACTAGGACAATAATTATGATATAATCATTTAATCAACAGCAACTATTCACAAATTAACGTTATTAGTATAAAACAAAACAAAAATATATTATGTATTTGAATAAACAGAAAATATACATTGCATTATCTATTGCAGTACCTACGTGTGACTGTGTACAAACAAAAAATAATATGCAGATGTTGGTTTTTTAGGTATACCAACGTGAAAAGAAGATTGAACTAGAAATTACTCTCTGCGATGAACGTCGGAAACAAAAACCAATACAGTAAGTAGATCACACAAAGTACACTTATTTATGCATCATTTTCAATTCATGCACAATTGTGATGAAATAAGTACGTATATTCAAACCGACGTATAAGAAAACCGTATGTATTGTGCAATTGCAACGTTAAACATAAATTTCAGTCTTACACGTACTACTAAGTATAGCATTAAATTAGGCACGTGTGCGCATTTGATTGAATTAAGTGTACCTATACATAACTATGTAGATTGTAATTTACATCAATCATTTTCATTGTTGTGTAGTGAGATAGCGAGCATTTTTATCTTTGATTCGTTAAAAAAAATTAAAACAGGCACTTAATTATATTAAATTAAGGAATTGCAATAAATCAAGAAAACGTTTTTTTTCCACAGTCATTGTGTAATGCTACACGTATCAATATTGAAATGTAACTTCATTGTAGGGAAGGGATATGTAATACGAACCAAAGGCCCCTTTTTTCAAAATTGGAGCTCAGTCGAATCGAAAAAATTACACAAATATTTCTGGTGTCGCGCGATATGTTTTTTATTCGAACTAAATTCTACAGAAGATTTTTTCGAGATCCTGCAGAGGAAAAGGTCCTAACCAAAACTGGTTTTAGGAAGACTAGGGGGAGACTAAGGGTATAATCCAGTAATTACTCCCCAGGGTCCAAAAACGGCATTTTAATGAAAAAGCAAGCTATAATGCATAATTCATTAAAGTTGAATGGGAAAGCTTACCGAAAGTGTAGACCTCTTTTTTTTTTGGAAAATCACGTAAATTTTGAATTTTGAGCAGAAATTTGGAAAATCATTCCAAAAATGAATTTAAATCAAAATTTTGAAATAAGTTTAAAAATTCTTGAAAATTATGAAAGCCATTAATTACAAAAAAATCTTGAAATTTGAACCTATTTCTGATCAACGTACATAATTGAGAAGTTTGTAACTTCAGAAAACCCAGCTTTTTTCTCACTTTGCCATTTCTAGATCACCTTAATGATTTAGATCGTGATTTTAATGATTCACCTTATTTTTTTACGCGAAAAAAAATCATTTAAAATAAAATAAATTAGTTGTTTACACACAATATTAGATAGTGTCTTCTAGATCATTTGATTTTAATGGTGTTTTAGCATAGGATACGCGTCATGGGTAATTTCGCGAAAAAGGTGACGAAATTCTGTAATGAAATTCTGTCACACCAACGTTCAGACATTATGTCAGACTTCATTGGACTTGAAAAATCTTCAGATTTCTATTGGCTTTGTGGACTTCAAAAATTTTTTAGATTTTCACTGAATTTGAGACTTTTTGTCAGAATTTTTTGGATTTAGAAATATTTTCAGATTTCCATTGACTTTTTGAACTTGGAAAATTTGAGAGATAATGCTGACTTTTAGACATTTAGTCTGACAAACAATTTAGATTTTTAGGAAATTTCAGAGAAGATGCTGACTTTTGGAATTTTTACAACACAAGCAAATAAATTTTTTTTTAAATTGAAAAATTGACTTTCAGACATTTTGTCCGACTTTTTTGTACTTGGAAAAATTTTTAGATTCCCATTGACTTTTTGGACCTTAGAAACTTGACCTTTTGACATTTTCGATTTAAATTTTTTTTATAGGTAAATGGCTTTTAGACATTTTGTCAGACAAACAGTTTAACTTTTTAAATTTGGAAAATTGTCTTTCAGACATTTTGTCAGATTTTTTGGACTTGGAAATTTTTTTAGATTTCCGTTGACTTTTTGGACTTCAAAAATTTCAGAAATAATACTGACTTTTAAACATTTTGTTGAACAAACAATTTAGACTTTTGGAACTTGAAAAATATCAAAAGTATGGAAATGGCGAGGAACTTTTTTGTAAATGATTTTGCCCATCTCCAATTTTCTTTATTTGAAAATTTGTTATCGAAATCAAAACTTTTTAAATTCCCGCCCCCCCCTCCATCAAGTCAACTTCCATTCGTCCCTGAAGGTAAGCGAAATATTCGTCATAAAAAATATTTAGAATAATGATGACTACTTTTTCCTTTAAAAATTTTCGTTTCACTTCATAAAATCATAAGAATAAAATTTTTCAGGGATTGAAATTCTTTTCCTCCAAATTGAAGATGAACAAGAAGTCAATGACTTGCGATATTAATCATTGAAAAATCATTGGAAAATTTTTCAAGGAGACTTTTCGCGTAATTTTTCTGAAATCACGAAAAAACCAACCGCACAGAGAGTCACAAAAATCTTAAATACTTTTTCTACTGCTGGGTTGACTAGATCGAGTGGAAAGAAAGGGGGGTGAAAGTTCAACAAATCTCGTTTTATTCGAAAAATACATTAATTTGAGGACTCATAAATCCGCTCCTAGGAATCGTAGGTGGTTAAAATTCTGAATGAGAGAGCTTGAACTCCAAAGATACCACAAATTGAAAAATTGGTATCAAAAGAAACTTTCGATTTTTTATATCCAATCTTTCAAATGATGGAGGCAACTGAATGAAACATATGTTTATGAAGAAAGAAAATCATATTTTTAGGACGTTAAAAAGTGATTAAAAAAAAATCATACCTAATGACTCTTCTGTTGGAGAATTTTATGGGAAACATTTTTTCTGATAACTTTTTCCCGCCAAAAAATCAAGGGACACATTTCACCAGAAGGGGGGAGACTTTTCATAATATTAGTTAAGATCCTTTTCACCATAAGAACCCGAAAAAAAAACTATGTAGGAATTAGATAGAATAAATGCCTATTTTTGACATATCGATCGCACCGAATTAAAAATGTAATTTTGTGATTTACGCGAAGGGATGAATGTAGGCCTATGATCTCAAAAACTATACTTTGAATCATGATTTTCTAAAAAAAATATACATAATAGGTATATTTTCAACCTATGTATCTTTCTTTTAAAATTAAGTATAAAAAATCGTTCAATATGTATTTCGAAATCTCATTAAAATATTTTAAAATGAATAAAAAAATCGAGGAGCACGACGTTGAACGATGCATCAACTTTAGAAAACGATAAAATTCTAGCAAAAAAATGAAAACAACCGATTTTAAAAATAAACGGATAGAAAAATCAGAATTTAAAATATTAGTCTACAAACAAAAATTCGAGATCTTTTCAAACTACATAATTTAAGTCCAAAAAACAAACGTAGCGATTTCATTTGTAGCACTCCATTTCTTCTTTCCAAAAACAGTGTTTCTATTTTTTTTTCCAAGAATCAATGTACGACTGGGTAGGTAATGTTTTACAGTTTTCATCCATCAGACAGCTGGTTTCGAAAGGCTTTACCTACTTTCTAAAAAAATTCTCAACTTCACAACTTGTGAAGCCCTTTACACACGTTTCGTAAATTTTCTCAACTACACAAAACTTTGGCTATCTACATATTCGTATTTCAGAAATTTCCACTTCAGACTTCAATATATGGAAAAAAATTACACCAATGGGGGATCAAGGTAACGAAATCCATCATTTAGAAAAAAAGGATGGCCAATTTCAAATTCAAAAATCTTGCAACTCCAAGAAAATAGTTTTCCAAACACAATTTTTTTCATACTTAGGGTAACTTTGACCCTTCCGATCATCTCGTTTGGCGCCTAATTGTTGATATTTCGGAGTAACGACTTATACGCTAATAGCTACGTGATTTTTGCCAACTTTATTCGAGTATATTTAATCATGTCAAAGGAATCGAGAGAATTCACGAGGAAAAAAAGTTTCATTTTAATTGGCTATATTTTGAATAGGTACTTCACAGCTCTACAGCGATCTGATTTCTTAGGATTTTACGAGATGGCGCAACGTATACCTACTCTACGAAAATACCTATTAATAAACGTATAAAGCCTTTTGATACTTAAAAGGCAACAACTTCCAAGTGCAATTATCATACAAGTTTTGCACCAGATATTACAAAATAATTACGAAACCGTTTACGATTCGGATCAATAAAATTTTAATAAGCTGAGCGTAATTTTTATACCATGATTTTGCGCGCATGCTCATCCAGAAACTTTCAATAATTGCCCACCGAAAACTAGATACAAATTACATGTTCGATACAATATATGGAGGAAAAAAATACACCCGATTCAAATAGAAATTACATCAATTAGGAGATTAAAATACGAGCGACAGCATGGCTGTATGTACTCGCAGCAATCAATAAAACTTCCACATGAATTGCAATCTTTCATTTTTATAATCGATGTCGTAGGTCTGGGGCACCGATATAATGATGACAAAAAGAGTATACTTAAACGTGGTTTCCAACGTTCATAACGACAAAACCTTGAGGGAAACTTTTTTTTTTTATCTGTTACCATTATATAAACCCGCATTCAACGTTTGAAGGTATCACGAAATTCCATTGCCTTTTCCATTTCACATTTCACAGTAACGACCATTATAAACAAGGTTTTACAAACAAAATGCACAAGAGTATTTCTTGACATTACCCATTAATGGTAATACGTACATATGGCGACGGTTTCCCTTTTTACAACGCCTATACGCTATAGAGATCTCATCGATGAATTGTTTGACAATTTCAAAAATAAGATTCACACAGGCACATTTAGCTTCAAGATACATATTTTCATGCAACATAGATATACGAATCTTCATCTTCTATTCGGTACAAACCGAATAAAATTTCAAAGATGACTAGATTACCTATACATAGAGAATTTTATATTTTTTTTTCGAAAATACCTGCGTAAATGTCTGATACGAAAAAATACCAGACCTGGCAAATAGTTTGTGCTTTTGAAATATGCAATTTCACGTATAGTACTGTAGGCTCGATTGAAAGTATATAGATATCGCCTACGGTTACGTTCTTTTGATATGATTCGTTTGAGAATTTTAGCAATACGAGTATCTCTACGTTGTTACAATGAGGTTTGCAAAGTACATACGTACAGGGTGTTTAGAGAGTGGTTGTCAATATACGTGATTTGGGTATAACCTGATACCGCATTATATAAGAAAAACTTTGCATGAACATGTTGCCGGGTTTCAAAATTGAAGGGACGAATAGTTCGAAAAATGTCGATTAAAATATGTGTTTTCAATCATGGAAATGTGTAGTAGATATCTCAAAAATTGGGCAAATTCTTAATTGATGATTTTTTTCCAGACATTAAAATTGAAGGGGGCGAACGAGGGCGAAAATTTTTAAAAAAGGTAATCGAAAGCTGAAATTTAATCACTTTTTTCAAAATTTCAGTAATACAGTCTTATGGCTGACTCAATTCATCTTTTTTTTTTACAAATTTTGTCACCCTAAAAATCTGTCGCCGGAGGCGATTGCCTATTCAGTGTCTAATGGGAAATCCAGCACTGTCAATCGGTTTGAATAATAGATTGTAATGTTTAGGCAACATCTATCGATCACGATTTTTAATCGATCACAGTTTTTAATCGACTCGGTAATATTTAATCGATTACGATTGACCGATGGAGGAGGGGGGTGTCTATTAATCGATTATAGTCGAAAGCACTAAAATTTTGTTGACATTTTGACATTTATCAATTTGTAATGCAACTGAGCTCCTTCAATTTTAAAATTCGTTCAGTTTTTGAAGAACGAGTACTATCGAATTTCCCAAGAATTCGAAATTCTGAGCATTTTATCTGAATACAAAATTAAAGAAACTATAAAACATTGAATATTTTAAAACTTCATAGCTCTTTCAATTCTATGATTACTGATTAGAAGTACGTCTTGACCCAAATTTTTATGGAGCAGCCTTGCAAAAAGAGCATAGGCGAGTTAGTAAGGATGATTTTAAGCAGTCGGCATCAAATTTGAAATCATCTAGTGGAAGTTTGTCCTGATGTTCTAAAACCCCCGTGACAAAAATTTCGGTAAAATCGAGGAATTTTGATTTTTTTGCTCTTTTTCAAGAATTGAGTATTTAAAATTTTACATAAAATGAATTGAATAAAAAGATAAGTTTCCTCGATTTCGCTGAAATTGCAATACATGATACATGTTGATTTGAAACAAATCCGGACATGATTTTCAGGGTCCTAGGTCATCTTGAAAAGGTCGTGGGTCCCTACAATAGCGTCATTCAGGTATTTCAAAAGAAAATTGGAAAAAAATTAACGAATTTTGTCTAAATGCAGATTGATGGCGTGTTTAGGACCTAAATGGCCGTTAGAAAGCTTAAAATGTCCATTTGACCATGAAAAAGTGCTCAAAATTTTTTCAAAAAAATTCTATAAATTACCCTTGATACTGTCTACTATTCCTTCAAGTTTGAAAAAATTTGGTTAAAAACAGGCTTCCCGCGGGTCCTCTGACCACGGATCCGAATCCGGATCCTTTTTTCTGTGGATCCGTGATCCGGGTCCACTCTTCAATACAATGATTCGTGTTCCGTAATCCGGATCCTTTTAAAAGGGATCCGTTCCAAAAAAAAATCAATTTGAACGTAAAATTCAATTGCTCAAAGACCAAAAAGAAATATTCAGCTTAATTTTCATTCATTTCTCACTTTTTGCCGAGAAAAAAATAATTGAAGCCATCTGTATCAGCCATCAGACGTGTTATTCACGCTAGACAGTAATTTTCTTACGAAAAAAAAAGAAAATTTTAAAGGATCCGTGATCCGTGGAAAATTGATGATCCGTGATCCGGATCCTTTTTTGCCTGGATCTGCGGGAACCCTGGTTAAAAATTATCAAAAATTGAAATTTCAACAAAAATCCATATTTCACCCCCTCCCACCCAAAAGAGGTTGGGGTTGAGATACTGAGCTAAAAATTTTGTCACGAGGGTTTTAAACCATAAGAACCAACTTCCACTGGGCAATTTCAAATTCGATGTTCAGGGTCAAATCATCCCTATAAACCCGGCCATGCTCTTTATAGATTCTTTTATAATAAACGTTGCTCAGTCCCTTCAGTTTTGATGTAATCATCATAACAAAATTTCTGTCCTTTTAAAAGCAATACTCATTTTGATTGACAATGCTTCTCAAACGCGTTATAGACGTATCAGTTTGAATACTCGCTTATAAACTGTGTGGAGAAATAGTACATAAGTTTTTGCAATAAATCTAGGTGTCAACTCAGAAACAAACTCGTATAATAAACGCTATTCCTTTTATAACTTCCGCATTGTTGGTTTAAATCTCCCTGCAGTGCAGCTCGGTGGAGTTGCCTTGTTCCATGGAGATACTAGGTAAGACAGTCACACTCAACGACAGTTCCCCATAGGTCTCTCGCCCTTACCTCACATCCTCAAATACCAACAGTTTCAAAAAATCTACTTCGGTAACCTCTTTAACCCTGAGACATCACTAATTAAAAATCCTGACAATGGCACACTCTGTGGATTTCACAAAAAAGAAAATCCTGTACTATTGCTAATTGAAGTAGATGTCTGTAATGGTATTTTGGTATGTAACTATGTACCAACATCGAAGAAGGAAGGTACAAATGCTCATAACTCCCACTTTCCTCTTGATTTTAAAGTTATGCAAAAAAATCATCACAAGGGAGTATGCTCAGTTTTTGGGATACTTGTACTACCCATTTCCATGACTGAAAATATGTTTTGACTCAAAATTTTTTGAAAAGAATCACTGTCCCTTCAATTTTCAAGATGCGCAACATGAAAATCTAACGTGTTTTCTTAGTACTGCTTGGTTACATCCAAGCCTGATGAGAAAGGGGGCAAAAGGGATACAGCCTGCACAAAGGGGGCCAAAGGTACAGAACTCCAGAAAAAATGATGAAATTTCAAGTTTTAAATGCCTTTTTCTGGAAAAATTTTCATCCTCGCTTCGCTCAGGCTTCACAACTTTGCTTCTTTTGGTAAAATACGGGATATTTTTAGGAATTTTTACAAAAAAATACTTTTTTCTTCGCCAATTCTCTCCCCTATTCAATGACTGTCTGATTTCGCCCCAAGCCTGAATTTTCTCTTCACGGTGCTGGTTACATCGAAATCTCATGTATTGGCAACCACTCAGCAGACACCCTGTATCGATAAAATAGGAAAGTTGTCAAAAACAAGAGTAATAAATGCATTTCGACGACACGTACACACGAATTATCGTCATACGAGTACAACGAGTATAAACGGCCACGGCGACATCCAGCTGTTACGATTCATCACATCGTTTCCTTCGACGAGCTATCACCACGCTTATCAAATTTAACCAGCACGTATTCGAATTCGAAACGAAATAAATGCATCGAAGTTACAACATCACTTGAGTATTTCTTACGAGATCATCACCACGTCGGATCATACCCGTTCCAGGCCGAATTGGGCGTAATGAACACCCTGCGTTTCTGATAGAAAAAGCTAATCACTCCTAGATATCCGGTTCTGGGCACGCCGCTGCGAAAATCATCCATTAAGCCGAACGATTTAGTTATCAATTTGAGCGATGCTTTATCATGATACACCAGGCGGACGGGGCCGTCGATGGTGAGTTCGCCTTTTTTCAAATCCTGCATCGTGGTTATCGGGCTTCCGTAGACGACGGCCAAGAAATTAGGATCGTAGACGTCTTTGGTCAAGTATGTGAGATTTTTCTTGGTGAACTCGGCGTTCTTATCGTTCAAATAAATATACTTTAAATATTTATCGTAAAACATACCGTTGCTGACGCCGATTTTACCAAAAGTCCGGGTCCTCGATACCTCTGGCCTGATGCAGCTTCGATTTTGACGTTGTTCCGGCCGTCTCATCCAATCGTCCCAATAGCTAATGGGCCACTTGTGGATTAACTCTTGCCATAACGATTTAGTCAGCATCCAGCCCAACCCGGGAAAGAAATCGGTTCGGTAGAGTAAATTGACGGCGTTCCTGTCGACCAAATTTAGTTTGCCATTATCGTTCCATGCGGAAACGCACCACAATGTTTTATCATTTTGTAAAACTGGTAAAGTGGCGGCGAAATATTCGTAAAAATCTGGCGACACGTCTAGATCGTCTTCGATCACGATCACCGTATCGAAGTGGTAGTGATTGAAAGTTATATTCAGAGCCCACTTGTAGTGTCTGGCTATTTTGAAGTATCCTTTGAATTTTCGCTCTTTCGTCGGTACCGGAATATCACTTTGATCCGGTTGCTGAATGTGGTAGACTTCGTTTTTGTACGATTCGATCACGTTGGAGGTGGGCTCGTGTATGCAATCTTGCGTCACGATGATAGGAAAGCGTAGTTTGGATTTGCGATATTTGATCAATTGATCCAAGCATCTGGCTACGGTTACACGATTGCACGAGAATACCAGCACGGCGACGGCGTCTTTATCGCGGGGTATTCTCAGCTCGCCGTCGTCGGTTTGGTTTTCGGACACCAATGGCTCGTGCAACGTTTTATTAATTTGCTCTCCGAGAGCTTGCTTCAATTCGACGTGCAACTCGTTGTCGTGTAGCTGCTCGTCCAAACGCGCTTCCAGTTCGTTTAATTTACTAAATAATTTTTTAGTCTCGTCGTTGACATTGCCCAACCGTAACACGAAGTAGTTGAGCATAACCACCCATACGATCGAAGATACGATGAAAAGTGCGATACATTGATTCTGCCGCATGACCGCTTTCGCTTTCGCATTCGCTTACTATCACAGCATTACGTTGTTCCAACTTCTCTTCAGATTGGAAGACAGTGCTATAAAAATTTTTTCGCAGAATTAGTCTCATATTCTGTATTTTAATTACGTACGTACGTAGATAGATTTAGGTACTAGATTGGTATCATACCGAGAACTTAACAGTTCAGGTTTCTTTTTTTTCTTTTCAGCGAAAATGCACTAATATACGTAAACGACGACCCAAACACGTATGCAAACGTAAAATTGTATCGTCAACCGAATACCAACTCATACCTACATACGTACGATTAAATCGGAGCAAAAAATCATTTCATTACGTCAATATTTAATCGCTCGTTATATTAAAATATAAAATATACATGCGCAGCTGTCCTTGGAAATACAGCGATGTACTTGACGTACATAGACATACTACATACACCTAGGTACATATTCGACTTCGATGATTTTTTAGGAAAGTACGTATCATTGTGATAATTTCAACCATACATAAGTATATTTTTCTAAAAATTGGATCGCATTAGTCATCGAACTATATTTTATGAAAACTTTCTCCGAAAAAATTGTTCAAAAAGTTCGATAAACGAACAAAGAAAATAATAACTAGGTTAATACTTGGTACTTGGAAAAAATCCACGTGTAAATATTCGTAACCAATTTACGAATCACTGAAGTTTATTAGACATTTTAGTCCGCACTCGACTACATAACGCGATATTTACAGAGTAATCATGTTAATTTCCCTCCTATTATGCTTTCCTTCTGACAATAAAACTAAATTACGTGTTCGCTGCCGGTAGAGAATTTGATACTCTTCGCTCTGAAAAAGATGCGTTGTTCAGTTCGGCGGGTTTAGATAATTTTTTGCACAAAATTCTTCGACGTGAAATTTTTTCTGTGAAATTTAATAAGGTTTTGGGTAAAAATGATTTTAATTACGAAAATTTTTTCGGCTAACAAGTCAAGAATTAGAATCGCCATAAGATTTATACAGGGTGTCTCAATTTTGTGCAGCAAGTTCAGTGTCACGAGACACCACTCGCTGAGGCAAATAAAAAACTCAAAAGGAACATATCACTTGCTTCAAATTTTCAGCAGTAGCAGTTTTGACATTTTTCAGGAAAAATTTTTCGATATAATGAGAATGAAATTTGATGCAACCGTTTCAGATGCACAAAAAATTGTGATCAAACGGACCATTTTCAAAATTGAAAGGATTGCATTTTCAATATCGATTGGGGCCTAATTCTTCATAATCGAGCGGTGCTGCAAAGTGGAAGATACTGGTAAGTGGTGTCATTTGTGATAGGAACAAAGTTTCAGGTGGCCTCCATTCGTTATCATCTAATTACGAAGTAATAAAATTGTTTTTTGTGAATTTGCAAATGTTTACCCCATGTTCCAAACTTTTGGAGTAGTAATATAGAGCACCCTAAAAAATTTTAAATTTATATTTAATTAGGGGATAACCTCATACAAATTTCTCAAAAATTCACTTCCTTGTGCTAGATAACGATTTGACAACATATCCCACGATTGATATAACTATTCCTCGATACAATAGACTTGTAGAACAACACTTCTGATTGTTTGATTTTTGACACTGAGACTTTTTTTACTGTGCTCCATGTTTCTATGGATATTCTTATGAAATTTCTAAGGAAATGTGGGTTCGTTCTTACTGTTTAAACTAACTGGTTTTCATTGGAATATTTTCGTAAGAGCACCAATCAATTGTATGATCTCTAAGCTACAGAGTGACGTACTTGTTTTTCATCAGAACATTTTCAGTAATTGAATTAAGGAGGTAAAAAAATTAAAAAACATTTTACTACACGTTTTAAGTTTTTTTAACCAGGTAAAAAAAATAGCTAACTACTTTTATAAGCAAAATTTCCAAGTTTTTTACCCCCTCATTTTTTTCAAATTCCCTGCGATCAAAAGGGTAAAAGCGATTTTATGTTTTGATTCGTAATCTAGGACGTATCTAAGAAAAACTTAGTTTCATTTTTCAAGCTCCACTTTCACCTAGAGTCCACTTCCCCAATTTTCAAAAAACCTCTCTATTTCTGTACCTAATGTCTCAATTGAAAAAATTTTCAAACAAATGTTATAGATTGAGATATTGGAAATAAATTTGGTTATTACAAAAATTTCGATTGCATCCCTCCCGCTCCTTCAATTTTGCGTGATACACATTTCCGTAAATATTATTCAAAATTGAGGGGGTGGGAGAGGTGCAATCAAAATTTTTGTAATAATCAAAATTATTCCTAGGATCTTAATATACAACTTTTGTTTGAAAATTTTTTCAATTGGAGCCTTAGGTGCAGCGATAGGAAACTTTTTGAAAAGAGGGTTGACCTTTGGATAAAAGAGGACCCTAAAAAATGAATTTTCGTTGTTTTTTTCACAATTAATTGATTAATTTCACTTCAAAACGAATAATGTCTGCGTCTAAACCACAAACATATGATAAAAATGGCGGACGGGGGTAAAAAAAATAGCGGAAAGGGGTAAAAAAAACTGCAAGCTCAATTTTTTAAAAATAATAATTTTTTTGGACAACCGAGTCATGTTAAAAAATTGATTTCTATGGAAAATTGGTAAGAAAGTTATGCTGATTCCATTGAGCTATTTAGTTTTTTTCAAGCTTCATTAGATTGGTGGTTATATCAAAAAGTAAGCTTAGCGGGTAAAATAACTGGACCGTACCCCTATGATTATGATTTTTTTTGTGAACCATTTTACTACCATATATCCAAAATCGCTACTTTTTGTAAATTTTGTGTAATTTGAAATACAAAAAATGGTAGGTAACCAGAAATGAAAAAAAAGTCTTCCATAAAATGAAACTACATTATTTTACAACCATTTTGAGACCTAGAGAGCTAAGTTTGGACTTCAGTTTGGACCATTGGATGCTGAGCTATGCAACAAAACAAAAAAGTGGTTCATATTCCTACCCTCTACTCTGTTTTGAGCAGCACATCTATTCATAATTTCTTAGATTAGATGGGGTACAAGTGAAATGGGGGGGGGGGTGTACCAGAATTTTTATTGAAATGCCAAATAGCCAAATTATCAATTTCTTGAAAGGAAGATCGATTTTCGAAATTGGGCGTTGTCCCCTCCCCTAAAACACTCGTTTTGACGGTGTAATAGATCTTCAAGGTTGAAAATTTTTGAAATCACTGCCTAATTTTTTTCTCCAGCTATAACAATTTTTAGGAGTCAAATGAATTTTTTTATTATTGACATTTTTAAGGAAAATAAGAAGGATACGAGAAATTTTTGAAAATTTTGTAAGCTCTATTCGTAACTTTCTGATCGATTTTCAGTAAAAAAAAAAAAAAAACGCTCTATAGTTTGAAAGTACTTGAAAAACCTCTACCTTGTCCAAATTACAGCCGGATCGAACTTTACGAGCTGATAACAAAATATTCTGTTTTCGACTTCGTTCCTTTTTGACATTTTGGGAACCCCTGGAAAGCTAAAAAGTTGCAGTTTGCGGAAAATGTTTTCTTTTTTAATATACCTACTTGTATTTTCACGGGCTCGAAATTTAATTTAAACTTTTATTTCGTTAATGTTGGCTCGGCTTGTTTTTCGAGAGGTCAATGTTGGGTATCCCTGAGAAAAGTTCAAAAGTTTTTTTTACAAAATTGAAAAGCAGAATACCTTTGAATATGCATATTCTTTGTATATAAAGTACAGCGTTGTATTTTCCAGCCGATTAACCGATTTTTGGATTTTTCTCCCTAAAACCAGAGAATTTGAAAAGTGATTTAATAACTGGCATAGCGTTGCTGGCAAAAATCAAGGCATGCCTGTTATTAAATAATTTATTTTTCGGAAGGAAAAAATTCAAAAACTAGTAAATCTGAAATTTTAATTTAAAAAAATGAACTTTCGAACTGATCAACTATGAGTTTTCTTGAAACTTTGTTAATTGCCATGATACATAACTTTAGAATTTATACAATGGGACAACATGGGACACCATGTATGATGCTAAGAAACAAATTGATGTTTCCTGAAAATTTAAACTTGAATAGTTTCCAATTTCCAGTTGATTTTTTTTTTTTTTTTTTTTTTGAAGAAAATTCAAAAGGAAAATGAGAACAGATTCTAAGCTCTCCCCATTCAAAAGCCATAAATATAAACCATCGATGCCAATTTATTCTACAATTTTACCAAATAAAAATCGTAAAATGAACAATTATTTGATGAAAAAATTTAGAAAAAAGTTGAATTTGAAAAGTAACCAACCACACGGGAAATCAAAAAAAGATCCTACATAAATTGATAACATTCCATGCAATTTAATCAAATCTTACTCATCAATTTCATTTAAAAAGGTCATAAAGTCGAATCTTTCCATCAGTTGTTTTCAGAAAACATATTACTCTTAAAAAAACGAACGCTCTTGAACACTAACGTACTGAACTAAATGCAATTATAAAACCGGAAATCTGTAAATATTTTATAGCCACTGTACATCCATATTTTTCTATAGCATCAACTCTTACTCTCGAGTCTTAATTAATCGAATAATGACAATTAACGTCGTATGATATAACTGATGAAAATATTTTCCACAAGTACCATGTATTAGCTGTAATATGAATGCATAAACATCTAGAACAAAATTTATTAAATACCTAACAGATCACCTAATAGTATAGGTACCTACTAAAAATGTATAATTGAGGAGAACATTACAGTTCCCAGTAATAATCAAGTAGAAGTGGATATTTAAAAGAATATTCGTGTAATGTTGTCAAACCTAAAAATTAAAATGTTAATCTTTCAAAATCAGTACTCAAAAGTTATGTAAATATATCCATCGTTTTTGTAAACATGTAAGTATTTGACTTACACGTATGTACGTGTCCGAAACACACCGAGCCTGCGCAAATTTTTCCATGAAAATTAATAAAACGGGGGAAAAACCCCCTATGAATTCGGTGAAAAATTGCGAACCTGAAATTTACTAATATTCAAAAACGAATCGAATTCTTGGAAAAAGAAGCTACCCGGATATACGATTGGTTGATACGAACGCTTCGGTACGAGTATATTCGGTCGATCGATACAAGTTACAGTCGTAACGCACTATTTTTCGTAACACTAATTTTACAATAAACGTAGATTAAATAGAAAAAAAACCTACCCAGAATTAAGATTAAACCATATCACAATTGGTATCACGACATCTTGTAATATTTCGAAATGCAAACAGATCTTCTTTGAAAGTACTTCCGAGTTAATTGCGTCGATAATCCACATCAACATTTTTCACACATTCATCTTTCACGTGATAATGTAATTATATCATCAATCAGAACCAAGTTTAAACCGTAATGGATACATGAAAAACTTCCAACATTATCGCAACGATTTAAACGCACCGAAAATTAAATAAAATTAACAAATTTTCACTATTATGTTTTTCCTTATCACTGACATCCAGGAATGAAAACCTTCCGAATGTCACGCCCATCACGAACGCTTGCTTACCCGAAACACGTCGAAAGCGCTTATGAAAGAATAAACTTTTTATGCATTTTTAATCATTTCCTAGACGATTTTGTTTAAAATTTAATTTTTCTGGAAAATTAAATAAATTTAAAGTCTCGTATTTTTTCTACATTACAAAAATGGAAAAAATTACGGCAAAGTTCGTCTTCACCGAAAAAAGTATATAGCGCTTCGGTGGTGTTTTACGAACTAACAACTCAAACAAATATAAAAGCTGGAAGGCCGCGCGCTAGCTTCGTCAGTGTTGCACATTGGTGAAACGCTACTGTGTACTAAATCATTTTTGAGAATTGAGAAAATATTTCAAAATTCCCAATTATGAATAAATGTACTCGCTATTTTAATATTCTAAAAATTTCTCCCAATGAAAATTCAGTTATTTAAATCAATCTAGAAAAAGTAACCAATTTTAAAAGAATAAAACATTAGGTTAGGCTTAACTTACATAATATTATAATTTATACTTAAATGCGAGATGAGACTTAATTAAAACTTCTGAAATTTTAGGTGTTTATTTAATTATTTATCTACTTATTTTTATATTATTTCTAAAAAATTTAATTTGTATCTCTAATTGAAGAGGAATGGGGAGGGGGTAATTTTGGATCAATATAATTTTAATTCGTCAAATAAAAATATGTACTTATCAACTCGAATACCTACTTTTTAGGTACTTGGTAAAAAGTGAATTGAATTTGACCACAATTCATGTATGACGTACGAGTATGAATAAATTTCGTATTCAAACAGAAATAAATACATTTAACCTACGCAGAATATCTGATTCTGATTTAGGAAAGGCCAACCTCAGATATTTGAATATAACCGAGACTACTAAAAAAATGTAGGATGATGACGAACGTGTTGCCTTACATTCAAAATTTAGGAGAGAATCGCCCTCTCAAAAAAAAGAGCATAGCCCTGTAAAAATAGTGAATCAGCCCCCCTGCTGAAATTTTTGAACTTTTTAGTGGAATTTGATTCGAGTATTTTTATTAAAAAATTAGTAAAAAATAGAAAAAAACAATAAATTTTGTTCAAATTCGGGTTGATGACGTACTTAGGTGTCATTGTCGATATTATTGCAAGAAAAATAATTTTCGACTAAAAATGTTCCTTTTTAGCGGGGAAAAATGATGAAATAATCGGTTTTTCGCATTTTTGAAGGGTACACTACATAACATTAATTTTTATTTTTTTACAAGTCTGAAACAACACGTACATATTACGCTTTGCAATTTTAAAATTCATATTTTAGTACGAAAGAAGCTTCGAAAAAAATTGAAAGAATTTCAGGAAATAACACTTGGTAGGTATGATCCATCATATCTGCAAATTTGAAAAAATTTGGCTGAGAATTGCACGATACAAACATTTATAGCGAGAACCTGCGATTTGGGCACATTTAGGACGATATGAAGGTCTAGAGGTGTGTAGAAAGCGAAAATTTTTACCAGCGAATTATTAAACCCTAAAGACCAACTTCCACAAGATAAATCAAAAATCCCAGAAGACGGTCGAAACATTAAGAGAACTGAAGAAATTCTCTTGTGATATTTTTTAGACAACTTCAAAATTGAGAAAGCTGCAAACGCAAGTTGGAACAAAAAAATTCAAAGAAAATGATTAATTATGAAAATGAATGGTACTTTGAATTCTCAACAAATTTTTTTAGGATGATTTGTTGCCTAAAACCAAAATTGCAGGGCCCAAGTAACGTTTTAAGTACTTACTTTTTAAATGTTACTTGACCCCTTAAATTTTGACGTTAGGCAGCAAATCATCATGAAAAATTTGTTCAGTTAACAAAACACTATTCATTTTCTCGATTGCATTTTTATTTCAAATTTTTCTGTGTCAATGTACACTGAGAGAAATGTTTAGTAAAAGTATAGTAAAAGTTACTCTAATATATCAGGAAGT
>FIZU01019853.1:0-13917 GCA_900064475.1 Pseudococcus longispinus | reverse complement strand
GAACTCAAATTGCACCTAGAAACCCGCGTGAGAACTTTTGTTAGGGGGGGGTTTTTGGGGTGTAAAACACAAAAAACCGCGTTTTTTTCGAAAATGACCCCTGTTTGAGACACCATAGCTCCCCTCCTGAGTGACCTAGGGGGCTAAAAATTTCTGTGGAGAGTTTTCAACTCAAAATGAACAACATATCAAAAAATTAGCAAAATCGAAAAACATTTTTAAAATCCGCTCCACCCTACTACCTATACTCTCGGCTGTTGGTATTTTACCGTAATACATGCGAAATGCGAATACCTGCTCGTATACCTAGCACAAGCTGTAAAATCCTAAACGTTTTAACTTCTCTCTATAAAAATATTATAAACGTGTTCGTCGGCGTCGCACATTTGCATTAAATTCTAACACGCGAATTACAACTCGCGAAAATTGCTCGTAAAGATACAGTTATGGCGTTTAAATTGGTTCTGTGTGTTCCGGGTAGTAGTGCATCGCCTTTAAATCAGTATGGTGCTACCCAAAGTACACAAGTGTATGAGTTTTTGCGGATCTCAAGATTTGAAAGGGGCGAATTTGTGCACTAATGATGGTGTTTTTTCCCCTGAATTTTGTAACTTCTTTGATGAAATAGAAACTTGGACAAATTTTGGAAACTTTTTAACAGCGCTTTACGAGCTCTATGAAACAAGTTGTATTCATGTTTTGCCTAGTTTTCAAAGTGAAGGAGTTACAGTGATAATTGAAAATTTGTATGCTTTACCATTTCTTTACTTTATGAAAGAGATAAAATTTGTAAGAGGCCTTTTTGATATAACTTTTTATATTTTACAAAATTAATCGTAATTATGCAACTTTTGTCTAATTCCAAAATTGAAGGAGTTACAACAATGTGAAAAGTGAAATATCTGCTTTAAATTTGGACATTGATAAAATTTGAATAGGTACTTAAATTTAATATTCATCTCTCAAGCGTAGAAAATTCAACAGAAAGTGTATCATTTTTTGCCTACTCTCACTATCGAAGAAAATGCTAAACGAGGATGAATTATTTGTGTTCAAATTTCGCCTCAAGTCCAAATTTAAAGCAGCTATAGCATTTTACATTTTTCAGATGGTTATAACTATTTCAATTTTGAATTTGGACAAAATGTGCATATATAACTTATTTTATTGAATGAATACGAAAAGTTCTAAAATAAAAAATCAAAAAAAAATTCCAAGTCCTTTTTTTCAAATTTGAAATTTTTTTTGTGTCAGTTTAAGGTTATTCTATTGGTCTTAAAAAAAAGTTTAAAACTTGAAGCAGGAGTAGTCATTAAAATTGTTAAGATTTCCACGAAAATCATTTTCGTTACAATTTCTTGAATTTTCATTAAAATCAGAAAAAAACTGCGCTATAAAAGTCAAAAAAATCAAAATATCGAAAATCTCATAAAAATTTTGAAAATATTTCTAAAAATCCTTGAAAAATGTTGTAAAAGTACTTGAAATAACATAAAAAAACGTTAAAATATTCACAAATTTTCAAAAAATCAGTAAAAAAAAATAATGAAAAATTTGTAAAAAATTTTGAAAATATTTCTAAAAATCCTTGAAAAATGTTGTAAAAGTACTTGAAATAACATTAAAAAAACGTTAAAATATTCACCAATTTTCAAAAAATCAGTAAAAAAAATAATGAAAAATTTGTAAAAAATTGTGAAAAATTTGGAAGATGTACCTACCTACCTACCTACTTAAAAGTTATACCAGTAGCATAATTTTTTTGACCATTTTACATTGTGTTTAGTAGTTTTTGTAAAAATGTCGTTCATTATACCATTTTTGATGATTTTTCTGAAAATTTTAACAATTTTTACATTTTGTTTTTGATGATTTTTTCTATATTTTCACAGATTTTTATGACAATTTCAAGGATTTTCACGACATTTTCGACGATTTTCATTATTTTTTTCATATTTGAAATGATTTTTGTGAAAAGTTTACTGTTTTTTTAAAAAATTTCGATACTGCTATTATGATTTGAACTTTTTGAACTTAAAAATGTTCAGAGATAATGCTGACTTTTAGATTTTTTATCAGACAAATTTTTCCTATCTACTTTGACCTGTTCTTTGGCCTGATTTTCAACTTACTTTCATGAAAATCATTAAAATTATGGTAAAAGTGGAGAAAAGTCGTCCAGAATGCATAAATTGTTATAAAATTGTCAAAAATTGTGTAAAAATCATTGAAAATGTTGCGAAAATTGCTGAAAAGTCGTCAAAACTGTCTGAAATTTTGTAAAAGTCGTTCAAAATTGCTTCAAAAGCGTTGAAAATATTGTAAAAGTTGTTGAAAAGTCGTAAAAAATGTCTGAAACGTTATTTAAATTGTTAAATATTTCATAAAAAATCATTGAAAATGTTTTCAAAGTTGCTGGAAAGTCGTTGAAAATGTCTGAAATTTGGTAAAAGTTTTCCAAAATTTCATAAGCATCATGAAAAACTTCTCATTTTTTGAAACTTTTTCACAATTTGAACAACATTTCAGACATTTTCGACGACTTTTTAACAACTTCAACAATATTTTCAAACATTTTTATGAAATTGTTGACAATTTTAACAACATTTTGAAGGGTTTTCATGATTTTTCAACAACTTTTGCAATATTTTCAATGTATTTTAAACGAATTTTGACAATTTTAACAACATTTCAGACAATTTTTAACGACTTTTTAACAACTTTGAAACAACTTTGACAACATTTCAATGATTTTTATGAAATTGTTGACAATTTTAAAAACATTCCAAACGTTTTCTACGATTTTTCAACAACTTTGGCAACATATGCAATGGTTTTTACACCACTTTTGACAATTTTAACAACATTTCAGACATTTTTCACGACTTTTCATCAACTGTTTCAATATTTTCAACGATTTTTATGAAATTTTGAACATTTGAGGAGACTGGAATCAAAACTTACTTTTGCCAACTTCATCAGTTTTTGGAAAACCCTGGAAAAAAAACCAATCATATCAGTCTTTCGTGTTTGATGAAATAATCTAAAAGTCATGAACAATTTTTGAGTCTTGAAATTTTCTGTAATTTTTTCAACTTTTTGTTAGACTTTTGAAAACTTATAAATTTTAAAAAGACATATCCATATACCAATATGTCCGCTTGAAAAGTGGATCTATTTAATCAAATCCTCTCCGTTTCACTATTTGACTGATCAGAGGTGATTTTTACCTATCGCTGATTCATTGATCTCTTTATCACAACATTATAAAAATTGAAGAGGCAAAACAATGGAATGCTTTTTGCTGTTAATTGTTTATTTTTCGAAACTGTTTTTCATCGACTGAATAATTTAATCGACTATTTATATTACATACTCGTATTATAATTATTTAACGAATATTTTTTTGTTTTTTTTTTGTTGCAGGTGAGTAAAGAATTTAAGTATATCGAATTGTATTTGAAGTTGGTCACGTAAGTAGTTAGTTAATTTCTCATTTTTGTATTACCTACCAAAGATTCTTTTTGCTGAGACGTGCTGTCCGAAATGAGTTGTTTTTTTGTCCATTTTTCGTGTCTGTAAATTCCGTCACGAAATTCCTTGAAGATGACTTGTAGACATTTTGTCAGACTTTTTTGGGCTTGAAAAATTTTAGAAATCAGGGTAACTTTTCAATATTTTGTGAGGCAGACTTATTGGATTTGAAAATTTTCAGATATTACGCTGACTTTCAGACATTTTGTCATACTTTTTTGAACTTCCACAATTTTTAAGAACTGAAATGAATTTTTGGACTTGAAAAATATCAATTTAATTGACTTGGAAAATTTCAAGAAAATTCAAATCAGGCATTTTATCAGACAGTTTTTTAATTACCTAATGCTTACTTTTAGGCATGTTTTCAAAGTTTTTTGAACCTGGTAAAATTTTTAGATTTTTGCTGGCTTTTTGGGAGTAGAAAATTTGCAGACTTTTAGACATTTTGTCAGACAAAGAAAAATTTTTTAAAATTTGAATTAGAAAAAAAAATGTAGGTTGATATATAGAAATGATTTGGAAATAGAACAGAGAACAAAATCATATTCTATTGTTTTTAAATTTCATGGATAGTATGAAAATAGGGGGAGTATTTTTTTGTGGGTTTGGACTACGATGTCTATCAGCCCATCAGCCCATTATATGCCTGCATTTGTGTAGTTGAGGTTGCAGCATTACTGATTTGAAGGCTATACACTGACAAATGGAACTCCATGTACATAAATTTCGAGTTGTAGAACGATCCTGCTCCAAGATGCAACTAGGTCCTGCTACTTTACGTACCTTTTGTCCAATTATTCGAGGTTTCTAATTAAATAAACGTAATTTTACGACCACAATGGCCCACTTTTTTCGACCTCCTTAACTTTATACATGAAATGTGGGTTAAAAAATAGCCCAATGTTTCCGGGGCAGAGACTCATGTGTTTTTAAAACTAGCCATTCGGACGAAATCCGTATACATAAAGAGTAAATCAGCGAAAGTTTTCGTAGGCAGGGCGCAGCAGCGTTTATCATCAACTTTTTAACTAAATGGGCGCTCTCGAGTTTAAAGATAACAATCGATTTCATCAATTTTTCCACATCATAAATGTTCAAACCCAATTACGCCGTTGCCGAGACGACTTAAAAACCAAAAACTTTGCCGCACAAACCACGAGTGGGTAATTCTTTCCAAATGTAAATAAATTTTTCGCTCGAGCAAAAAAGAAAAGAAGGAGAAAAGTTCGCCAGACGATATACTCGTACACAACGAGCAACACACGCACAACAGTCTCATCGTTTCGTTTGTACAATTTCAGCCCAAGTTCTTGGGTCTTTTTCAATTCGAAAGACTCGCGGAATCTTTTTATAATTTAATTGTCGTCAAAAGACAACATCCTATGAAGACCTAATTAAAAAGTTATACAACAAAAATTCAACCTTCCGTGAAATACCATTCCTGGTGTAATTAGCGACTTTAATAAGGAGTTTTTTTTTTGCCTTGATGAAAACATCGACGCAATTACCCAGTATGAAGTTTTTATTCCCGATGCAGTAAAGAAAAATGTAAGCTTAAGTATCGTGCATGGCTCGTATTTACAATTCTATGTATGCACCGATGACTCAACCTATATGCGCTTACCTATACGTATACGATGGTATCACGTCGAGAGAAATTCTGACTTTTTCGAGTAAGAAGATTTTCTCCCACGTAGACGCGCAGGCTGGCAAACCTTTCTCAATTCTATCGAGAATTTAGGATTGAAAAAAATTACCATATTTTTTCGTAATTTTTTAAAAAGCTTCCGAGCAAGGATTTAAATAAGTCTCGTATTGTTTGAAATAGGCTTCGTATTCGTCTTCGCGCTCAAGTCATATTCGCGCCAACTTTTATGCACTAAAAAGAACTATACGCTTACTTTTTCCAAATTGAATTTCTTCTTGTCTTGAATAATTCTTTACAGAGATGGCGAAATCGTTCTTATATAGATTTCTTTTTTGAGTTTGATATACTTACTTGAAAGTAAACTGTAAATCGATGTAATGATTGATTCGTTGCATATTGCATGACTGCATAGTGCATAAGTAACTTTGCTTTCTTGTTTATTAAATATTGAAAACGAAAAGTGCAATGTGCTTGCGAAAAATAGGTCTACATGACGACAGCCAATAGCTATTTTATTATACTCGAAAATAGGGCAATCAAAAATATGTGCTTTTTTCGTCGAAATATTTATTTTAAAACCTGAAAATAGTTCAGCGAAAAAATGCGTAAAAAAGAGATCAATTATAGAAAACAAACATTTTCTCTATTTAAAGAGTACTGTACAATTCACAACAACGTGAATTTTGAGTTTGACCAAAAAAAAAGTTCTCCTCTTATCCCTGTTTACCTACATTTTCCAATATTGCCATTTGCCAATCGTAAAAAAATACAATTTTTTTCAGTTTAAAAAACTAAAAAAGTTAGATCTTGAAAATACTAGTTGGAAATATTTTCTTTTAAAATATGCGACTATATTTTTTTTGGTCTGAAGTATGAAAATTAACGTGTTTTCAACTTTCACCAGTTTCATCATGATGCCATGATTCAGGGGAAAATGTTGTAACTCTTCAGTTAACGAGCTGGCAAATATGATACGTGAAAAAATATTTTTGGTTGCCCTAATTATGATAGTGAAAACTGAAAATTTGAATATCATCATTTCATTATAATAGAGTCATAAAAATTAATTAAAGTGGGGAGTTATTTCACGAACACACCAGCTAGAAAGATAATTTTTTTCAAATTGTAAGTTTTTGATGAGTAGGTACATGACTTGAGCAACCAAAAATACGAGTATGTGTTTTTTTCGTTGAAATATTCATTTGTTTTAAAACCTAAAAATATGTGAAAATAAAATTTTTTCAAAGTCAGTAAAAATTGTTGTTTCAGCAAAAAAGGGTGAGAATTCAAAGGAGGGGGGCGGGTCTTGGCAAAAAAAATGTGATTTTATGTGAAATTCAACGAAATATCCGCTTTATCAAAATTTTTGCAGAAAAGTGCTTTCAAAAGATTAAATATCGGTGTTTTTCCAACTTCACAGTTATTTTAGCATAGGATATGCTTTTGCGATTAGTAATTCCGCGAAAAACGACCGTCACGAAATTCCGACATGAAATTTCGACAGATTGACTTTTTTACATTTTATCAGACTTTTTTGGACTTATAAAAATTTTCGGATTTTCACTGGCTTTTGAGAATTGGAAAATTTTATAGATAATGCTGACTTTTAGACATTTTGTCAGACAAACAGTTCAAACTTTTTGGACTAGGAAAATTTTAGAGATTATAAGGTAATTTCCCGACACATTTTCAGGCGGACTTCTTTGCTGAAAAGTCGTCAAAACTGTCTGAAATGTTGTGAAAGTTGTTCATTTCTTCAAAAGCGTTGAAAGTATTACAAAAGTTCTTGAAAAGTCGTGAAAAATGCAAGAAATGTTGTTTAACTTGTGAAAATTTGTGTAAAAACATTAAAAATACTGCAAAAGTTAATGAAAAATCGTGAAAAACGTCCAAAATGTCGTTGAAATTGTCAAAAATTTGATAAAAATCATGACAAACTTCACATTTCTTAAAACTTTTTCAGAACTTTTACGACATTTTCGATGATTTTTATGAAATTTGTGGTAATTTAACCTACATTTCAGACATTTTTTACACTTTTTCGACGGTTTTTACACAAATTTGAACAATTTTAACAACATTTCAAACATTTTCGACGATTTTTCAACAACTTTTACAACATTATTAATGATTTTTATGAAATGTTTGACAATTTTAATAACATTTCACACATTTTTCACGACTTTTCAACAACTTTTGCAATATTTCCAGTGATCTTATGAAATTTTGAACATTTATACTCCGTTTCAAGTATTATTCATGACATTTTCACAATTTCTTCAACATTTTTTTTGTCCATTTTTCGTGTCTAATTTTTTGACATGGATATATCTTTCTAAAATATTTTTCAAAAAGTCTAAATTAGTCAGTATTATCTTTGAAATTTTCCAAGTCCAAAAAGTCATTTGAATTCTGAAAAATTTTCCAAGTCTAAAATAGGCTGACAAAATGTATAAAGGTCAGTGTGGGGTAAAAAGCTGCCTGACAAAATGTTTTATTTGAATTTTCTCTAAATTTTTCAAGTCCATAAATAAGTTGAAATTTTCCAAGTCCAAAAAGTCATTTGAATTCTGAAAAATTTTCCAAGTCCAAAAAAGTCTAGCAAAATGTCTGAAAGTCAGCGTAACATCTGAAATTTTCCAAACTAAAAAATCTGTCTGACAAAATATTGGAAAGTTACCCTGATTTCTAAAATTTTCCAAGTTTAAAATGCCTAAATTATTTGTCTGGCAAAATGTCTGAAAGTCAGCATTATCTTTGTTATTTTCCAAGTTCAAAAAGTCAATGGAAATCTGAAAATTTTTCCAACTTCAAAAAAGTCTGACAAAATGTCTAAAATTCATAGTCGTAGAATTTCGTGAAGGAATTTCGTCAGGTTTTTCGCGGAATTACCCATAGCAAAAACATATTCTATGCTAAAAGGTCAATTTTTGATTTTGAAACCCTCTTTGATTGCAAATTGCATATTTCTGATGTGATCTTATCTAGTCGACATGGAAAGATCAACATTAATTTTTGTCAAATTTTGACGAATTCGTTGAAAATTATTTGGAAATAAATTATTATGTTTTATTGAAGATGAGTTGGTTCTGAACACTTTTCTTTCTCAAACATTTTCCCATCGTTCTTATGCTACAAAAAATTAAAATGCAATTTGAATGCTGAAACTCTGATCTTATCAGTTATCACGATGATACAAAATATTCACATTCATTTTTTTCAAAAGGAAAAACGTTAAGAAAATGTGGAAATTAACTCATGTACCTACAATGAAAAATGATTAATTTCCAAGTATTTTCAATAAATTCGTCAAAACTAGACAAAAACGAATGTTACTTCATACGATTCAACAAATTTTAGGAACCAGGTTATCGGGTTGATAAGTATATTAAGTACAAGGGAGAAATATGGAATTTGCCAAAATTCTGAAATCCGAATTTCAAACGTGATTAAAATTTCAACCTTTTTGCTCTCATATTCACAAAAGCTCAAGTCAATCTCACCAAACAAAAAATAAATACTTCAAAAATACTTCACTTTCTTACTCAAGAAATCTCGAGGTATTTCAAAACGATAATTTGGAAAAATAATTACATTTCATTCGCTCAAAAAAATTAATCCTTTATCAACTTCAAAGAAACTAAACCCCATATCTTGAACTCCATCGAGATCATTTCGAAATTAAGGAATTCATCTCCTCTCCCTCTCCAATCGAACAAACCCACCATACGAATAAAATGTCCATTTTAATTATATTTCGCAAAACCGCGAAAAATTTTATTCTTGACATCTACAGAAAATTACAAATTTGTAATTTACTTACTAGCTCGTGTCATTTTTCATATTAATTTCGCCTTTTCGTTCGTTCGGTTCTTTGAACAAAAAAAAAAAAACCGTCGACACGGTTCAAACACCCTCATCTCGCGACCAAGCACACACGTGCGAATGAAATTTAGCCTATCTAATTTTCGCAGGGGCTGGATTTCGTAATAAATAACCGGCATATTTCAGTCAATTTTTTAACGCGGATTTAGAACCTTTGCTTTGAAGAGAAGGAACCTATCTACCTACGCAATAAAAAACTCGACAAATTCTTCAATTTATTAAAACTCGGGCGATGTTTGTTACAAAAATAATACCGAAAGTTTATTCAAATTACGAAAATATCAAGTACGTACGAATTTGCCATCGTAGAAAGGATTATTAAACGAAATTTATCCGCTATGAGGGCATTATACGAATAAATATTTTCGCCACGTGTTTGAATGAGTTTAACTTTAAAAGCTCGCGATTTTTTCGAAAAATATGTACATAATTACTTTGCTCGTATACAATGGCTAAATCGAAAGATGAGAGCAAATATGAGAAGGTCTGGTTCAAGTTCAAAGTTGAACGATGACAATTAAGTACGTATAGAAAATAGAGAAATACACACGTTAATTGGCCGAAAAACTTGTCACCGATTTAGCTCTTTTAATTAGAAAAGTTATCAAGCGAAAGTTTAACGATGAGAATAACATTTTCAATGTTTTATATAACAAAACCCTCGACGTATATGGAAAACAAAGACGGAACGAATTCGCCCGAGAAATTATTATAATCTGTATTCGAACTCGCTAATCTGGCAAACTCTGTATAGTTTTCTCTATACAAGCCCGGGTAATATCTTACTACACGAGCAATTTGTTACTGTAAAAGAGTCTGTGCCGAAATAAGTTTTGGTAAAGATTTTTGTGGCTCATTAGACGCCGAAACGGTTACAAACTGGCATTTTATACGGTTCAAGTTTTTAGTTTTTAACTTTTATCGTAAAAATACACGTTTTCGATTTCGTCTCGCGAAAGGGCGATGCGACGAGACGCCACGGGGGTGGCGAAATTTTTAAAAACGGTTGTTAAACGTTTTTCTTGTTCGCTTTTAGCAGGTTTTCGCTATCCGGAGCCAATAAAATTTAAGGTCGTAATTTTTATAAAAGGGTAATCGTTCATCTTAATTTTACTCTCGACTTCAAAAGATTTTTCCGATAGTTTGCTTCTACATATTCGCCGAAATACATAGTTCCTTATTTTCGAAGACGACGACGTGCAGCTGAAGGAGCAAGAGGGGCAAAAAAGGAGCGAAAAATTTAATCAAACTAAAAGTCACGATATTTCGATATTCCATCTATTGACATTTTTATAGAAGAATGTCTCGAAGAGGAGGAAAGAGTACGAGGTCCGTTATTGTATAAAAATCACGTGAGATGATATTTTTTCGTCCATATAATCGAAACATTTGCAAAATTTCATAATTTTTACCAAAAGGAAAAAAAGTATCTACGATGGGGACCAGGGTACGAGACGTCATTTTCTCGATTGGTTTGTAAACCGTCGCTTTAAGCTAAATTTAGCACCCTCGGTTTTTTTTTCTCCAAAACACATAGTAAATACTTTTCAAATCAACTCGAATCAGCTTACAACAAACTTACTACTTTATCGAATCGAACGGAAAATTTAATAACGTATGTTGCGTTTTTTTTCCTAACCCTCTCGAGTTTCGGAGTCGTTGGGAATATTTTTTTTCCTTCTGAGCTATTTTCTGCGGCTGTTATTAAGTTTGCACATGTTCCTAGCGCGCAACTAAATAAACATAACGGTTAATACAGTCGATGTGTACTCGGGTAATGAAATTTCCAGCTTGACCTTATCAATTATGCATCGTGTAGTAATCGAAGCGTAGGTATCTGTTTTGAATGAGTGTAGGAGGGTTTTTGTTTGGAATAAACAAAGCCTAGGTAGTATTTATAATGACGTCATTTATTTCAGTTTTTTTCAAGAGTGGGTGAAACGAATTACGAAATGATTGAGAAATTACCTCTAAATCGAAATTTCTTTATTTTTTGAAATTTGAGGATTTTAAGCACCACTGAACTCATTCGGAAGACTGAAACTTAATAGGAATTTTTCGTTTTTTTCAAAAAACTAGTTATGCAACTTTGAAGCGTGAGTAATTTTTATTCTTTTGATTACAGTTCAATTTCGAGAGTTTTTAATGTAAAAAACATTACGAAAAAACAATTTTTCAGGCAATTTAGGCGGATGGTGAAATTGGTGTAGAAGGGAGGGTTGTATCGAAAATTTTTAATACCTAAAATTATTCTCAGAATTTTAATCTACAACTTTCGTTTGAATTTTTTTTTAGTATCTAGAGGCCTTAGAAACCACGATTGAAAACTTTTAAGTAAAGAAGGAAAAAATGAGAGCCTTGAAGGGGGGGCACACCTCAGTTAATTTTTTCTGTTTGAATTTCGAATAAACCATAAAATTACAATTACCTTTCCATATTGTTTTTTGTTTTTTTTTTGAAAATTCATTTTCAAGTTTTCCAGAAAATATTTTCTCCAGTCATAAAAAAGGTGAGGGGGCATTTCATGTTAAATTCAACAGCAAAAAACTGTTTTCCAAATTCTAATCATTCAACAAGTAAGGATCAGTACCGTATTACTTGGTCTGTCGAAGTCTCATTAACCCCCCTTGTGGGTGTTGTTTGTTTTCGTGATAACTGAAATTTGAGGTCGAGAAATTTAATGAAATTTTGAAAAATTTAAAATTCTTTGGAAATACCATTAGAACTCAAAATAGGAGGTGCAGTCGATATACCATACCTACTCGTAATGCAAAATTCTGTACCTAAACAAAATACCATACGCATGCATCTTTTTATGGTATTACAAATCGAAATAAGTGATTTCGATGAGATACTGATACATTATGAAAAGAAAAAGCATACCAATCCCTCCTCCCTTGAAAAACTTGGGGCTGATTTGAAAAAAAATACGAAGGCGTATGATACTAAATAGTATGTTTTCGAAGACGTTGAATACGAATTTTTTTGATCTAATTTTTGCGATCCGTCTTTTCAATCAGCTCCCCGCCCCCACTTCTCCTCTTTTCCTGTGTGTGCCAAAACCTAGAAAAATCCTAAAAAAATACGTGATTAATGTAGGTACCTACTATACGTACATTTTTGAGAATATTGAACACTTTGATCTTATTTTCATGATTTGACCCATTTCATCCTATCATCCAATACAATTACATCCTTGTTTTATTTCAAAATATGAGAAAAAAATTTCGCGGAAGCAGTCAGAAATGAGTCATGGACTTTTGAATTTTTATTGGGCAAAATTCAGAATGTGTTGTAATTAATTTGAATTTGTTTTCCATGATTTTTTTAAAATGTGTTTTTTGAAATTTTTTCTCTATGCAAATGGCAATGTGTCTAACAGATGCTTAAAGTAGTGCTGAATTTAGCTCAAAAGTCCTTGTTTTTAAGTTGAAAATTCATTTTCATTTTTTTCAATTAAATTTTTAGAAGAAATTTCAGATTTCGAATGTCTTTTAATGCAAGCATTTTTCCCCTTGCGAATTTTTTTTTTTTTCAAGAACCTAATAATAATGAACATTTTTTATAATTTCACTTAAAATCACATTATTTCTCGCCACCCCCACCCCTCTCGATTTACTGAATGGCTACACCATTGATAAATTGATAAATTAATCTTATTCCTTTATTATTTTGATTTTTTCTCTCAAATTTGAATGGACCGCGATGCTTGATGACAATGATGACATATTTAGTCGTAAATGTCAAAAAATGTTCTAAAAATTATGAAATGTTGATGTTTTCTGTCTCAAATTTGAAAAAAAATATCACAATTTTTTTTTAATATACAAAACAGTGGAAAAATATCAAAAAATATTTTAAAAAATTGATAACAATTGAAAAAAATGCCAAAACATTTTTAAAATGACAAAATTATGATTTTTTTTGTCCCAAATTTGGAAATTTTTGGACCTTGATACTTGGTAACACATCTACTTGTCAAGAGAAACATTTTGAAAAAAATGGTCCAAATCGATCTAGAAGGGGCTGATGAACTGAGGATAACAACGGTTTTTTCAAAAATATTTTAATATAATATGTGGATTATTATTAGCTCGTAAATTTGAGAAACATCCTCCTGAAAATGTTCACAAAATTCTGAAAAAAAAGATCTGAAAAATGCTGAATTTGGATTTTGGAAATTTTTTTAAACATTCAGTGATGAGGATGTTACTTTGAACAATAAGATCGAAAAAAAATTTGAAGGGTATCATCAGGCACGGATTTGCAGGGGAGTTCAACGGGCTCCCGCTGCGGCAAAATTCTGGGGCGGCAAATTTTGAAGAAAAATAATCGAAGAATTAAAAAATATGTGGTGGAAAATTTTGAGAAAAAATCGAAAAATTAAAAAATATGTGGCAACAAATTTTGAAGAAAAAATTAGGTATTTCGATTAAAAAAATTGGGAATTTTTCATTACAATCTTGCCAATTTCCGATTTTCACGATGAATTAATATTTCCCTAATTTTTCTTGGTTAAAATCAATTTTTGCAAAAATCGAAAGTTGGTTAGACTGCAATGGAAAATTTTCAATTTTTTAATCGGAATAATTTTTCGGGTCGATTTCTTCCGCCCGACCATTTTAAGGGTGGGGGTTGAAAATGGGGTCATTCGTTTGTGCTTCGTTTGTGCTTTTTTGTGCACCAACTCTTTTCATTTGTGCTCACCCCCCTTCACCACTAATTAAAAAAGATAATTTGTGACAATTGGTGGGCGTAAGAAATGATGCCCGACCATTTTTGGGGTGGGGGATGAAAATGGGGGCATTCATTTGTGCTTTGTTTGTGCTCTTTTGTGCATCACTTAT
>FIZU01019850.1:0-17115 GCA_900064475.1 Pseudococcus longispinus | reverse complement strand
TTCATGTTTTGCCTAACTCTAAAATTGAAGGAGCTACAATGATTTGAAAATTTGTACGCTTCATAACTTCTTTAATTTTCAAGCTATGCAAAATTTAGTAGGAGTTCTTTTTTGTTGAGCTTTTTGAGCTCTACAAAATGAGATAATAATTTTTAGCATAACTCAAAAATTGAAGGCGCTACAACCATTAAAAGTATGAAAAGTGACATAATTTTCTCAAAATTCAATTTTTTCTTGTCAAAATTTTTTCAAAATAGTCTCTTTGTGTTTTTAATTTTGGAGTTGGGCGAAAAATTATTATCTCATTTTGTAGAGCTCAAAAAGCTCAACAAAAAAGAACTCTTACTAAATTTTGCATAGCTTGAAAATTAAAGAAGTTATGAAGTGTACAAATTTTCAAATCATTGTAGCTCCTTCAATTTTAAAATTAGGCAATATATGAATATAACTCATTTTGTAGAGCTTGAAATGTTCTACTACAAGTCTTTCAAAAAATTTGCCTATCTATATTATCAGCGGAGTTACGACGTTTTGAAACATCTACCAGGACTCAAATCTTGGGATTGGCAAACATGCATACTCTTATGTAGTTTGAGTAGCTGCATCCCTGGTTTGAAAGCGGTGCCCTGCGACCGGAACACCCTGTATGACCATCATTTGAATTTTTTAGTTATTTTCGATTACCTCAAAAATAGATTTTCATTTTTTTAAAATAATATAACCAGTGAAATTGACATTTTTTTGTTGTATTCAGCGAGTACTATTTTTTGGGAAAATAATTTTGCTCCCTTCCACCAAACACCCTATATCTTCATTGGAAACCACAACTGATGGCGCTTTTCTGAGTTGTACGGTGACCAAGTAAATTTTTCTATCAAAATCAATAGCCCCAAGGTCAAAAACGAGTCGAATGGTTATGGAACGAACCAATAATGCTTAATACTACATCAATTTGTTAAGATACATAACGTATTAGTTTGTCTAATGATGAAATATTGTTTGCAGCTCGAATCCGGGCACGCCGACGCAACCCCGAAGGCCGGATTTCATCGGCGTAGCCGGCAGCGGCGGTATCGGTGGCGGAATCGCTCCATCGAACGTCTCCTCATCCAGCGTATACTACGATTACCAAAACGGCTCCGGCGTCGGAGGCCGTCCAATGATGGGAGGGCCAGGCCAAGGCAGCCCTCAAAGGCGATTCCTATCGGAAGGCGAACTGCTGCGCGACAGCAACATGTCAAACGCGGACATGCCGCCGCCCTATCCTCGCCCCAACAACACCGTCGACAACATAAGGGAGTTGGCCGGATCACCTCAACGTGGTCAGTACACGTGGAAGGATAATTCGCCGAATTCATTCTACCAGCATCGCGTCACCGCCGCTGCCGCTACTTACGACCACTACAGGTCGAATCCGACCAGCCCCACGCAACGTACTTATTATCCGGCGCTCAGAGGCGGCGTACCGGTCTATCCGCCGCCCCAGTCGCCCCAAGTCAAACGTAAAAATTCATCGAATGTCGCCAACGCGGCGTCCGCGGTATCCGCGTCCAATTCGTCCATCAACGATGGCCGAAGACGTCCTGTGTCTTTCGTCCGAGCCCTAGAGATGTCCGATTCGGTCGAAATGACGCAGCAGCAACAACAACAGCAGCGAGGTGCAAATGCCACCACCACTCCTACTCCGACCGGAGAACGAACTAGTCTTTATGATATGAATTACGAGATATCTGTGTAAATTTCTATCAACGTGCCTCGATCTTCGTGGCCCGAGTCCTCGCCTTATAAGCTCCTCGCCCCTCTTCTTGTACCCAGCTCATGTATACCAAAGGCATATAGCTCGAGTCGTATTTTTATACCGAAAGAGAAGGCGGCGCCGATAGCTCGACTTTTGGACGGTGATACGTTCTAGGTTTCTTTTTCTGTCCCAGATCCTCTTCCTATTCGCCCCACTAATGAGATGTCCAATCGCGTGTTTCGCCTCATTTTCCATTCTGATCAAAATCAAATCGATCCAGTTAATTTATTGTACCTTCGTTTTATTCTTGTCGAAACGTTTTTTTTTTTTATAGGAATATAACAACGCTGGTCTATTTGTAAAATGACTACGATGCGAAGCTCCACTGTTTCCATTCAACACGAACAAATTTCCAATGAGAAGATGCTTACGTACCCCGAGAGATGTTTTAAGAAAGATGACGATGGTTTTTATTTTTTTTTTGGTTTTTCTTTTCTCGGTCTCTCTCATCCTTTTTCTCTCTATTCGTCTCATAATTGTATATTATTTTATATCGACTGACCAGTCTTTTCCCCTGTCCCTTTGTTCATGTGATTTAACCGTATCTAGTATATGTTTAACGTATATTCGCATTGTTATGATGATGGTAACGATGTATGAGTTTTTTTTTGGTCTCCTTTCGTATTATTGTATTGCATGCTCTTCGTCATCATCTGATGTATCGAAGAAAATCTTCGAAAGATCGATGACCTTTTTGAATGGTCTGCTCGATGCGCCAAATGCTTTCGGGCTCGGCTTCTTGTGTTACCATGTATTTCGGAAAAAAGAAAAGAGAAAATACTTGGAGAGAACCATAAAATACGTGTGTTGTGATGCGTTATTATATTATTATAGATTTTATAATTGTTTAATGTATATAATAATTCATGTGTGTATTTTTCTGTCGTCATTGGATGAATACATTTCTCTCTCTTTTTCTCTGCCTCCGTTTTTAACGAAAGATTTTATAGGCTATAGTGGTGAGGTTTCGATATCGTATCCTACCTAGTAAGATTGTAATGTACCTATATAACGTATGTTTTCGTCGATCGTTTTACATTTATACTTACGTTATTTGATAATTTGTAAAATTACGTATTTTTTTCTCTCGCTTGAGCTGTATACGTTTTTGTCTGTCCGTATGTCTGTTTGTTTTTGTTTCTCCATTTCGAAAACCACCATCATCGAGGCATTGTATTTTTTAAGGTGCTGATTTGCATGTTTTTTAGTCGAATTGGTTCAAATTTTATCGAAATGTTTTTAATTTTTTATTCGGTCGAGTTTTTTTGTACTAGATTTGGCCATCGTGTCTTCGTAGTTTTAGTACAGTTGCGAATGGGTTGAAAGCGATTGATTGATTTGTGATCTGGGATGTATTTTTGAAAAAATGAGCTTTGGTTAGATTTTTTTGAGGCTCTCTCTTTTTCGATGGTACTCTCCATTTTCAAAAAATCCTCCTATCTCTGTTCTCAAGGTCTAAATTGAAAAAATTTTCAAACAAAAGTTATAGATTAAGATCCTTAGAATAATTTTATTTATCACAAAAATTTTGATTGGACCCCTCCTTCTCCTTCAATTTTGCATAATACGTATGAAAATCACCTTTGAACTTTAATTTCTCTGCATCTGTGGCTTGCAGTAGATCCAGCAGGGAAAAAATAGGTTTTTGTAACTTGACCAAACAATTCGATGAAATGATGAGCAAATGTGTTATTTTTAAGGCTCTCCTTTTCGCAGGGTCCATCCCCTTTTCCAAAAAATCCTCCTATCTTTGTACTCGAGGCTTAAATCGAAAAAATTTTCAAACAAAAGTTGTAGATTCAGATTCTTGGAATAATTTTGGTTATTACAAAAATTTCGATTGGACCTCTCCCTTCCCTCCAATTTTGCATAATATTATGTACTTATGTAAATCATCTCGTATTATGTGAAATTGGAGAGAAGGAAGGGGTCCAATCGAAATTTTTGTAATAACTAAAATTATTCCTAGGGTCTTGACCTACAACTTTTGTCTGAAAATTTTTTCGATTTGGGCCTCGAGTTCGGAGATAGAACGATTTTTTAGGAAGTAGATTAGCCCTCAGAAAAAAGGAGGCTTTGAAAACATGTAATCTCAGTTCTTTTTTTTGAAAAATACGTCACAGATAACGAATTTCCATTTTTGCAACTGTACTATTATTGTTGTTGTAACATCACTAATTTGTTTGGATGTAACAGGGTCTATGTGAAATTTTTTTTCGAATGGTATGATAAGTGATTTACAACTATTTGAAAAAAATTACGATTGGTAAGGAGGAAGAAGTTGAAGTTTTGAGTCAAGGAATGCAGATTTTTGTATTCGTTTTATGATTGCATAGAAAATTCGGTATAAATTATTTTAAAAATGGGATTTAAAGTGTTTTTTTGAAAACAAAGGTTGGCAAATTGAATTACAATTATTTTCTGGAAAAAAAATTGACTGAATCCTATTAAAAGAATTACCAAATAATTATTCTTTTTGATTAAAAATTTATTAAAAATAGACATTTCGAGACATCGACGAACCTCCCTCCTGTTTTTCCTCCTCTTTACCTAATTTGAGGAAATTAGCAGCTTGCAGCGAAAGTGGAAAGCTGTTAATATGTATTTGTGACACGTTAAATAATTATTTAATCGAGCGATATCGCGTATAACTTTCATTTCAAACGAAGTAACTAATACAAATGTATATTTTTTTTTGGGAGTGTTATTGTATAATTATGTTTGGTTTATTATTGTACTTTTTTTGTTTGAAATTCCCATGTAAGATATTCGGTGCCATATGTGAACGACTTTTTGCGTATTTCGAACCTGTGTATTTTTCTAATTGAGGGATAAAGCTAGAAGAAAACGATTTTTTTTGGATTTTTTTTTTTAAAAAGACGTTTTATTTTTATTTTTTAATCGTAAAATGTTACCACACATTTAACACTGGTTTTCGTATGTATATTATTTTATCATGTTCCCGTTTTATGTAATTTTTTTATTGGCATTAAAATTAAGCTTATTGGTTTTTTAACGCATTTTTTATTTATTCCACTTTATATGTATTTTTTTGTATTTTTCTATGGTATGGGCGAATATTTGAGAAAAATAGATGTACTTGGACTTGGATATACGTATTTTTTAACACGAATGATGCGAAACTGGTTCAAAAAGACTGTAAGTTTAGGTACATCTGTTTTAACTCATATCAGAAAGATAAAAGGGTGTAATATTCTGCGAAATACCCTCTTCCACATATAAAGTGGTCCAATTTACTGTATTTCCTTTGGCCGAACAGTATTCTTGGTATTATAACGGATAATATCGGTATCGGTGACTGATTCTGTTGCCATTGTAATATTTCGAATGATTGTATATTTTATTGCCCCATTCCCTGTCATTTTCTCTTTCTCTCTCTCTCCTTGAAGGATCTTGAAAAAAGGAAATCATTTTTAATGTTTATTTTTATCGGCATATGTATATATCGATTATGTTTAATTTGGTTGTGCTCGTTCTTTTTTTTTTTCATCATTTCATTTTTTTTCCCTCAATTATAGCAGAATGTAGAAGGTACATTAACTACATTTATATATTCGTACTTACTAAATATATATGAACTCTGTTGTGTTTTTTTTAAATCGATTATTTTTTCTTTGATTTGGTGACATAATTAGATGCACGGTAGAGAGTATAAAATGCAAGAAGTGATCGATGAATAAAAATCATATTTTCTTCAATTTTATTTACAAATCGTATCGGACAATTTACGTATATACTTTTACATAACATACATCCCTTTTGATAAATTATTAAGTACCTCTTCAAATAACCATAAAATAGTAAAATAAAAGATCCTTCGTAATAAAAAAAAAGTGAAGTCTAGCTCATGATAAATTGCATATTTTTAGTCATAAAGTTTTTACAAAAAATTTCGTAAAACAACGGTTTAAAAGGAAAGAAAACAAACCATGTTTACAAGTTAAAATTACTTTTTGGTACGACCAGTTACGTCACGAAATGCAGGTCGAAAATAATGGAAACTAATAATAAACTTGTGCAGTCTTCGGTAGAATACACGCTGTAAACAGAAATTTACTAAACTTTCCCAGTATCACCCAAATCAAAAACCCCACACGAAAAATAATTAATTGAATAGAGCTTTCTTAATCAAGTGAGTATCCGGTTCTATCGACGATTTTGTACTGACTGGAGGTAGCCTAAAATTAGAAAACACCTCGTGTTAGTGCTTAATAATCATTTTCTCGAGTTGTGGTTATCATTGAGGTACCTTGAATGGCGCTTTTTTAAACTGGAAGATTCGGAAGCATTACTGATTAACGTACATTTCATTGGTAATCCGTCTAGTTGTCGATTATGATATATTTCCACCGCATCCATGGCGTCTTTTTCGTATTTATAAGCTACCTCAGCCGTACCGCTTCGTGCCATTTTTGTGTAAACCAAATCACCGACGTCTTCAAACAGTTCCTAAAATATCAACAAATCATTTGGTAAAATTAACCAACCAAAGTGCAAGATAGCGAATCGATATGTACCTTGATATCTTCGACGGTGACATTTTCGTGTAAATTCGATATCATAATTCGGTGGTATTTCGATTCTCGTGGCGCGTAATTCGAATCCCTAGACGAATAATTCGATTCTCGGGATGAAAAAGTCGAATCTCTAGACGAAAAAGTCGAATCTCTGGATAGAAAATTCGAATCTCGAGACAAGAAATTCGAATCTCTGGACGAATAATTCGATTCTCGAGACAAAAAGGATGATTTTGGTGGTGGCGATGCTCCCATGTCCTCGTTCAAGCTGCAATTTTAGATAAAGAATTAGAATAAGTAAGATTATTAATTCAACTAACGAGTTACCGGTACCTTTGACGAATGGGAGACGGTCGTTGCCGGATCGGAGAAGGCCTTTGGCGAATCGGTGATGATCTTTGACGAATCGGTGGAGATCTTTGACGAATCGGCGGAGATCTTTGACGTATCGGAGAAGATCTTTGACGAATCGGAGATGAAAGTCTGGAAGAGTAATTCTTTCTAAACGAAGGCGAAGATTTAACATTGGTGATCGTTCGCGTTAATTCCTGTCGAGATTACAAATCGTTGATTCCAATTGTTTAAAAATAATCAAATTTTAGCAAGAAACTAACATTAAACGGTAAACTATCTCGTTCGAAGTACGTGTCTTCTGGTTCAGCGTCGAGATCACGATAACCCATCAAAGTAGGAGGAAATCGTTTTCTTTCTGAAGCATTACTAATGGTTCTACGAATGGTAAATTTCTCAGTCCAGTCTGCGCGTGGCATCGCTACAAAAACAAAAGACGTTATCAGTACGATTGCAATAATGCAATACAAGCGATGACTAAAAAATTAAAGCTTACGTTCATTTTCCAAGCTCATCATATCATCATCTTCGTATTCCACACGTATTCCGTTATCTTTACTTAGATTAGGATTGATCCTACGATGTATTATACCATTAGGCGCCAAACTCGTTACAGCTGCACCTCTCGAAGTTAAAGTTTTTCGGGGCGGGGGTGTTTTTTTCTACAACAAACGATATAATTACATAACTAAAATCATAAATGTATCAACTCTACGTGTCAATTTACCTTTTGCCTACGAGCTTCTATTTTCAAACGGGCATCTTTCAACAGAGGGCTTTTCATGTTTTCAACGCTCATGCGACGTAATTTTTTCTTATTTTGGATGATTTTCATACGAGCATCGGGTACATCGATCATTTTCCTTTTTTTAAGCTTCGCTTTGAAAACCGGCGGGTTTTTTTTTTTCTTTATATTCGACCGAACCGCCGCTGCCGGTTTGGCATTCTTGTTTTTCCAATTTCTGTTTCTAAAACAATAGTTGAGAAGATGTTAAGGTGAAATACATGTACAGCACGTGTTCGCAGGTTGCTTAATGGTATTATATTATCAATATCGAACGAAAATACCGGTTGAATAGATGAAAAATTGTACCTGGATTTTAGGCCTATTTTCGACTTGTTTTGCTTAATTATATCGTCCAAACTCGCGTTGTAATTCATTTTGAAACGTTCACCGAATTGTTGGCATATGATAGACAATCCCAATGGGTTGACAAATGATTAAAATATTTAAAATTATTAAAAATTTATAACTGAACTCACTTCTATAACAGACAACAAAAAAACATTACCAAATTTACGGCTACCGGAGTTCCCAAATCAACGATGGCGAACAGGAAAACATAGCGGCCTTAGAAGTTTCATTTTAATTAGTTACAGATTTTGTCGCTAGGAGTGCTTACAACGAAAAAGCTAGGCCTGATGATCCATAATAAATTTGAATTTTGATAAGAATTAAGAATGGCGCCAAAATGAACATTTTATAAATTCATTTCAAGTTCCACATGCAATGTACAATTTGTAGTTTCATTTGCATTTAATTAATAATTAATTTGATACATACACCTTTATTATTCGGTTTCGATTTACAGCGTTGGTAAATGATACCTATTTAAAATGCCCGGTAAGAATCATGATCCAACGATCTAAGCAACCTTATTTATTCATAATATTACAATATTGTACTAAATACAGCTCATGAGCAGAAGAAATGTAAATCATTTTCTTTATTCTATTTCAGTGAAGATCAAGAACTATAAAGACTATCATTTCCAACATTTGAATGAACTTCGTACACAAAATCTGTTTTGTGATGTAAGTTTCAACGTCGACGGTAAAACCTTCCCGTGCCATCGGGTAGTTCTAGCAACGGCCTCTCCTTACTTCGGTACTATGTTCAAAGGTGATTTTAAAGAAGGCAATTCCAACGTTATTACCATTCACGATGTTGAGAATGAAACATTTGAAGAGATTCTCAATGCAATCTATACAGCTGACATTCGTTTACTTCCAACTAACGCGTACTGTATTTTGAAAGCTAGTCATATGATGCAGTTGGAAACCATCACAGATGCCTGCGTGACTTATATAATGAACAATCCAAAAATTAACTATTTGATCGATACGTGTTTATTCGCTCAAAATATCGACCACAAAGAATTGCATCAAAGCTGCGTTGGAACCATACGTGAAGATGTCTTGACATACGGGCAAACCGAAAGCTTTCAAAAAATACCACTCGATGTATTCAAATCGATCTTATCCAGCTGTACTTTCACCGAAAGCGAAGAAGAAACAGCTTTTCTGATGATATCGCAATGGTCTAAAAATAATAAAGCTAATCGTACCGATGTTCAAACACTGTTGGAATCAGTTCGTCTTAAAATGACCAACATTCGACCGTGCGTAATGGCCGAGTTGATGGTCAATTCTACTTCTAACGGCTCTTCGTCGAATGAAGAGTGCATCAAGATTTCCGAAAAATTCAAACCAGATTCTAATTTCGGTTTGAATTTCTATTTCAACGGTATCGATTCGAAAACCTGCGAAAAAGGATGGGGCGTTTTACGAGTTAACGATGAATTTGATAACTATATGCTATCGTATTTACATCCTGCCGATTCGCATTACAGAAAAGTAACCAAAGTTGGATCGAAGTTTTACTGTTTGGAATGCACGTCGGAAAATAATCTGTTCTTTTGTTACGATGAAGATGATTTGAATGGCTTCAAAACCGAGTTAAAAACGCCAATGTTTTGTTTCAAAACTTACGATATGGTGTCAATGGATAATAAAATATACGTGATGAACAAAAAAGCCTCATTTAATGCCGATTGTATTTTAGCTTACGATTGCGAACGTAACGAGTGGGAAAAGTTATTTTCAAGCAAGCAGCATCGTTTTTCCACTTTAACGTGTACTAATGGTATTTTATATTTGATGGATAATAGAGCATACCTATTGAACCAGTGCATCATTACGTTAGATATCCGGTCTCCGAAGACCCAAACGTTGAGCTTGTTTAAGGATAGGTCCATGCCCATAGGATCAAATATCACCGTTTGCGCTTTCGATAAGAAGATAGCTGTTTCCAGTTCTAATTATCAGAGCGTTTTGCTGGATACATTTCGTATTTACGACATCGCTGCCAATCGTTGGTTGAAAGATGTGAAACCTATGAATATTGCTCATGTCAATCATAGCCTGATCCATCGTAATGGTTTTGTGTACGCTGTGGAAAATAACGTACCTAATGAAAAGTATGATTTGAAGTCGAATGAATGGATTACTATTCCAGCTTTGCCAAGACGAGTTGGCGTTGAGTACAGTGATGGTATTAAAACTCTTTCTATTGGCAGAGTATTTGGTGCCGATGTTCAATTTTGATGCGAATCCATATTTTAATGATAGAATAAGTCATTTTTGAATACCTTTGTGTTGATTTCTGTTTTTTTAATGTACTTTTAAGTGGATATTAAGCCTTACCATGACTGAAGTGATATTTCGAAGTTTCCTATTTTGTTAGGCCTATGCATTTTGAAGTTTATAATACATTTTTATTCAAATCGCACTTGCTAATTGTTATCTGGTACAAGTTTCTAAAACTGAATTTCTCTTTTTCGTACAGAAATTTAAAAAGACGTGTAATTATGATTGAAATGTATCTCATCCTTAAAAAAGTTGGTAAAAAATCGAAGAATTGACCGAAAAAGTAAATGTAATTTTGCTTCATATTGTGGACTTTGATCTGTGCGAATATTTCATACATTTTCCAGGTTTTTTCAGAAAATTTATCTTAAATTGCATCTTTCGATAAAAATCAAGTTGCAAATGAACCAACTCACGAGGTATTCCAATAAAACGCCCATTTACAAATCTCACGATATATTTTAAAATTTAACACAGAAACGCAAACAGAGACTAAATAAATACTAAACACAACGTCTTCGTAAAAAGTGACTAATAATAGAAAATGGAACGTATTTCTCTACTTCTACTGGTATTCAATTACCTCCACTATTGCTGTTGATGTCACTGGTCAATCTTATAAAAAACAAATTCAACAGTCCGGTAAAAATACCCAATCAAACGAATAATAAAATTTCCAGCGTTAGGTACGACCGAATAAATACAATTATCTTAAATAATGACGCTACAAATAAAAGAAATCTTTTCGACACCCGATGAACCACACAAATATAACCCTGCTATGGCGAACATTCACGCTGTTGCGAAACCATCATATACATTATAAGATGAACGGGATGAAAGTTCAACGGACTTGAGGTCCTAAACCGGTGAAAGATGATAAACCGGATGAAAGTTCAGCTGACTTGATGTCCAAACCCGGTTAAACGATGATGAAACCGGATGAAAGTCCCTTGGACTAATCGAAGTCCTCCCAGACCGGCATACTCGGCCTTCGTAGGCCTTTCAATAAAATGAAACTTAATACTACATCGTTCTCGTACCACGTCGATCAGCGATCGACGCGGTACGACATCGATCTTAGATAGGAAACAACAGCCTGAAAATACTTCGTACTCGATACAACTTATTTGTACAGAAGGGCGAATAAATATTAAAATAAATAGAAATAAATAGAAAAAAAAGATTGAAATTAAAATAGGATCTCAAAAAGTGCGAGTTCAACAGTGCAACGACCTAATAAAAGAAAAACATCGTTTCCAATTCCGTAGCTATCGGTGTCTACGAAATTATCACATTGGTTTTTTGTTTACATCATTCACGCCATTGTCTTAGTTGTAAGAAATTAAATAAATTAAGCAAAAACGTTGCACATCAACGCGGCCGGAAAAATCTCGACATAAGTAGACTTGATGGAGCGGTACCGAGCAGCTGAGATTTCAATGCGTAATACATCTGCAGTCTTTCGGCACAGTATTCCTAGGAAAATATCAAACCAAACAATCGTTAATTAAAATTTTCCATAAATTATGATAAAATGGCATTAACTGAATTTCGTAACGTGGTCGTCTGAGATTTTACATTTATTAAATTTTATCAAAAAAATTAATCGGTATTAGGTACCAACCCACACAACATATCAAATTGGTCAATAGATAACCTCTTTGTTGAAATTAAAATCGAAATCATTTCTTATCCCAATGTAATTTCAATTCGAAGATAGCAAACATTGTAAAATCTTCGATAAAAACGTTATCATCAGTTATTTGGAAAAGCACAGCAGGGTTTATTGGAGAGATTTAGCTCCCAGCACCGAATTTGAAATCAACCAGTGGAAGTTGGTCCTTATGGTCTAAGAACCCATTGACTAGAATTTTCAGTTCAGTATCTCATCCCTCACATTTTCTGAAGAGAGGGGATTAAACATAGATTTTCATTAAAAATGTCTATTTTTTGCAGTTTTTAGTCGAATTTTTTCAAACTTGCACGAATAGTAGGAGTAGATCGAACCAAGAGTAATAAAGTCCTGCGATTTTCAATTTTCAAAATATTGTATTGAAAAATTTAGTGTTGACTTTTTAGAAAATTTACCTATTTTTCATCATTTTGAACTCAAAAAATAGATTTATTGGGCGAACGAAGGGTCCTAGGGGAAAAATGAATAAAAACGAAATTGTAGAGTATAAAATTTTCTTCCCGTGACGAGCAATTAGTTTTTTCCTAGGGGGCTTAGTTATCGAGAGATTTGCGATAAGAAATCAAAATTTAATTTTTCAACTTTCGGTGAAAATATCTCGAAAACTAAACCCCCCTCCACCCACCACCTACCAAAAAAATGATCGGCCATCAGAGAAAGGAAATTTCACGCCTTACAATTTTGTTTCTATTAATTTTTTTCGTAGGACCCCTAGTTCGCCTAAAAAATCGATTTTTCAAGTCAAAAATTAACATTTAATACTTCAAAACTCAATTTTTCATTTCAAATACCAAAAGCTTGTCAATGATAATTTTTGACTCAAAAAATCGATTTTTTTGGACGAATCAAGGGTCTACGAAAAAAATAAATAGAAAGAAGATTGCAGGGCGTAAAATATCCTTTCTCAAGTGGGAAATTACTTTGTTCCTGGGGGGTTTAGTTTTCGAGATATTTTAACCAAAAGTTGAAAAATTAAATACATCGTAAATATCTTCAAAACTAAGCCCCCCCCCCCAAGAAAAAACTAATTGCTCAATAGAGGGAAGAAATTACATGATCTTCAACAATTTCAGAATTTTTATTCCAAATATTTCATTTCTCTTACGTCACTTTTTGACAATTTCATTCAAAATTAAATAATTTTCAAGCCATTTTAAGCATTTTTTTGTGATATTTTACATAATTTTAATAATATTCTATCGACTTGAACGTAATTTTTATACGATTTTCATGGAAATTCAACAATTCCCTAGGCGATTCAAACTATTTCAAGATTTTTCGGGTAATTTTTGAGATTTTTGGAAATTTTAATGATGTTTTCTCAACTTTAACGTTATTTTTGTGAAATTTTCATGAAAATTCAACAATTTTTTCTGGAATTTGAAACGTTTTCTTTGACGTTTTGACGAATTTTTGCGATTTTTAAATTTTTATAGAATTTTAATAATTATTTGATCTACTTTGAAGTTCTTTTTGAGATTTTTATTATAGAAATTCAACAATTTTTTGACATTTTAAGACATTTTTATCATAATTTTTCAAATTGTAATGAAAATTGAGGTATGTTTCGAAATCTCGATCACTTGAGTCAATTACCTTGTTTTAAATACTGCCATTTGATAATGCAGCAATATACTCGGACGATTGAAAAAAATTGTACGAATTTTTTTTCTCACAATATTTCATCAAAATCATCTAAACACACCATCAACCTGCATTTTGATCAAATTCATTCATTTTCCCTCTCTTTTACAATTTCTTTAGAAAATACCCTAATGCCGTCATTTTGGAAAATCTCAACCTCCTCCGAGATGACTTAGGAGCCTACAAATCACGCCAGGGTTATCATATAATGCAATTTCATCAAAATCGAGAAATTTAACATTTTTTTGTTCTTTTTAACGAATTGAGTATTTTTGACTTCGGATAATTTGACTTAAAATGAGCTGAAAAAAATTTAAGTTTTTCGAATTTGATGAAATTGCAATATACCATAAATATCGACTTGAAACATGTTCAGACATAAATTTTAAACCCCCTAGGTCATCTCGGAGAAGATTGCAGGTTCGCAAAATGGCATCATTCGAGTATTTTAAAAGAAAATTAGAAAAAATGAACGAATTTGGTTCAAATGCAGGTTGGATAATATAGGTATTCAAGTGCCATTGATGATATTATGCAAGAAAAATTTTTTCGATTAGAAATGACCTATTTAAGGGGAAGGGAGGGGGGGTTGAAAATCCGAATTTTGCCATCAACCATTTAAATTTGAAAAAAAACTTGAAATTTTTTTCAAAAATTGATAATTTACTCTGCAATTTAGAAAAAATTCGATTGAAAATTGCTAACAAAAAAAAATTTTAACAAAACCCCGCGTTTAACCCTCCCCCTCCCCCCGGTGATGGATTTGGGGATTCTGTTTGGGGGGTCTAGGACTTAAAAATTGCTAACTTTTCGGTGAAATTTTCTCAACTTTTTTTTGACAATTTTAGCAAATTTTATCGAAGGATCAATCTAGATTTTGAAAAGTTCACCAACTTTTCTTAAATTTTGCCAGCATTTTTCAACTTTTGACCAATTTTCTCAACTTTCCGGTATTTTTAAAAATATTGGGGGTTTGATAGGGCCATCTCTGCCCCCCTCCCCGAGGGTTGGGGTGAGATATCCAGCTCAAAATTAGTTCACGAAGGTTTCAGACTCTTCCACTGGATACTCAAATTCGGCGATGAAGGCCAAATCACCCCTATAAACCTCGCTACGCACTTCACGCACTTGGTACGAATATTTCAAATACCCACCCAGTACCCGAATGTAATTTTGGACGATTTTCCATTAATCAAACTCCATATAACCCACAAAAAATGTGTAGCTAGGGTGAAATGTTTAACTTCTTCTAATATCACATCGACCGAATCATCGCTACCAATCGATTTCAAATAATGCTCGACGAATGCTCTCTGAAAAAACCACAATCCCGATAAATATTTCATTAACATTAATTAGTCATCGCATCGACGTGAAAATTTCCCAATGGAAATTTACTCACCTGTTGCTGCACCGTAGGGTAATTATCCAGATGCACGGTGAAATACGGGTGTTCAGGAACTTTATAATCGAAAACCCATTCGATGAAATGATTGGCTATTTCGTAAGATCTATAATTATACGCGCAATATTCGTAGTCGATGATTATCAATGATGCCGAAGATGTTGGTTTTTCGTCGCTGGCTACGAAATCATCGTGCGATTGTTGCAACTGCGGCTGCGATTGCGATCTAATCAGTATATTTCCTTCTTGCATATCGTTATGGCAGAACACCACAGGTGTATGGAATTTACTCAGATATGACCTGTTTATTTGAGAAACCGAAAGAAAACAATTAGTAAAATCGTCGCGATAAGAAACGCGAAACTTTTTCAAACAATTCGGTAATCAATTTCAATCGTTTTTTGAAAATTCGAAGAAAAATAGGTAGTCGAAGATCAACAAACACTTCGTCAAAATTTTCTACGCCCAGTTTCTTTTCAACTTTGGCCGCTTCTTCGTCGTAATCCACTCGACAAAGCGAAAAAACGACGTAAATTTAGCAAATTCAAGGTTACTTCGTTACTTCTGCATTGTTCCAGATAATCTACGCAATATGCAATCGACTGCAGAAAAATGAGAAAAGAAACTCGCGAATATTTGCGATTGTTTGAGAAAAAAAAACCTACTTAAATTAGATAATTACCATAAAAATTTGAAATCACGACACGCTTTCGTGTCACTCCATTTACGTTAGGACAAAATTTGCATCTACGTACGTAAATTGCTCGTATTTAACATACAAATTTCATACGTATTTTTTTCGGTTTACTACGATGGAAAAATTTGACGTTTATGACGTCTCAGAATCGTTAGAAAGGGAAAAATTACCCGTGACCAATTCAGGGATGCGATTACTCGTACGAGTGGTGAAATAACGTCGAGTAAAACGCAATACCCAACTGGCTATTTTTTATCGCCTCAATTACAAGATAACGAACGTTTCGATCGGAATAATCGTCGTATATGTGTATTAAGGTCACCCACACCGGACTCTCGTGGTCGCTGTCCTTTCAACGAAGCGAAGCATCGACTCACCTCAACCATTTCAGCTCCGTATATAGGTCCCTTTTTAACAACGTCTTTAATCTGATATTATCGAATTGTAAAGCTTGAACATCTCCAACTTCGTCCAACCATCTGTAAAAAAAAAATAATCACCCGATTAGTATACTTTGACCGGAAACACGAGTAATTTGCATAAAGTGAAATGAAATCGTCATGTGCAGTTTTATAAGATTCAATACGAGTAAGAGTAATGATTAAAATTCGACAGAATAGTATAAAATTTTTCAGCTAATATTACTCACTATGGTCATGATTAAAGCGTGGCCCAGTCTGCTCGCACGGCTGGCACACTCAAGCGTCACTTACGAAGCTGAGATTTTTAACATTGATCCTTAAATAGTAAACATTTTAAAGCTATTTACTTATTACACTACCTACGCAAAGCGTCATTTTTTTGGCCAACCGGTTACGATCCGTTCGTCGTTTTTCGCAATATTTTTTTTATCGCTTTTGTTACTCGTTTCTTACCTTTATATTAATTTTAACGCACACAAAGACAGACTGACAGATCAGATCGTCTTAAAATCTTGTATACCTAAAAAATGGCATACGTTTAGGTCAAAGGGAAGATACCCTAAGGCCAACATTTCGTCGCCTAAGGGAAACGCTGAGTTAGGGAATAGTAAAAGGAGACAGGTAAAGAGAAGGAAAATTTTTTCATTAAAATCGAGTTTTTTTAAACGAGTGATGCTTTTAATAGAATCGTTCGCGAATTATTAGTTCAAAGTGAACGTAGAGTCGTTCGAGAAAGACCTTTTACCCAAGCTAACTTCCCATTTTCTTTCAAAAATTCTGTTTAGTAATTTTGAGAGGAAAATATGATTGAACTGAGTTGGATTAATGAATCGATCGTTTGCTGAATTCTAATGAGGCAATGAGACTAGGAATCTCATTTCACTTTTGGATAAATTCCAAAGCTTGGTGCCCTCTTTAATTGACCGAAATCGAATTGCCTTGAAAATCAACACTTTCAGTTCAGAGACGAAACTTGTTCAAAAATGTGGGAGGAGGGAGAAGGAGGGGAGGGGTAGGGGAGTTGAAATAAGAAATTGGCCAATTTTTTTGATCAAGTGTTTTTCCTCGCTAAATCGTTTAAGACATTTTGTCAGACTTTTTTGGACTTGGAAAAATTTTCAGATTTCCATTGACT
>FIZU01019840.1:0-10761 GCA_900064475.1 Pseudococcus longispinus | reverse complement strand
CTTACGAAAATCCGTTACAATGACTTTTAGATATTTTGTCTGACTTTTTTGAACTTGGAAAATTCTTCAAAATTCAAATGACTTTTTAGACTTGGAAAATTTTAAGAAAATTTCGAATATCACGACTTTATGGACTTGAAAAATTTAATGAGCAAAAGCATTTTCAGTTTTTAGTCAAAAATGTCAATCTGTGTCAAAATTATCATTTTTTGTCAAAATGGTGATTTCAAAGTAGAAATCGTTATTTCAAGGTAGAAAGTGTAATTTTTGGTCAGAATTTCCGTTTTTCATCAATTGTTTTTTTGTCCAAATACTCGGTGAATTTTTAGTCAAAATTGTCATTTCAAGGTGAATATCGTTATTTTCGGTCCAAATCGTCATTTTTTGTAAAAATTGTCATTTCAAGGTAAAAACTGCAATATTTGATCAAAATTGTCATTTTTGGTCAAAATTGTCATTTATGGTCAAAATTGTCATTTTTTGTCAAACTCATTATTTTTTGCCAATATTGGCATCTTTTGGTACGATTTGTCAAAATTGTAATTTTTTGGGTCGAAATTCCCAATTTAAAGTAAAAATTGTCATTTCCTCAAGGTAGAAAGTGTGACTTTTGGTCACAATCTTCGTTTTTCATAAATTGTTTTTTTGTGCAAATTGTGAATTTTTGGTCTACATCGTCATTTTTTGCAAAAATTGTCATTTTTGTTAAAAATTGTCGATTTCAAGGTAAAAATTGTCATTTTTTGTCAAACTCGTAATTTTTGGTCGAAATCATCATTTTTTGTCAATATTGTTATTTTTTGTCAAAATTGTAATTTTTTGGTTCGAAATTGTCATTTTTTTCATAAAGTCTGACAAAATGTCTAAAAGTCAAGCTACACATGAAGTTTGACAAAATGTCAAAAAGTCACGGAAAATGTCAGCGTTACGGACAGACGGACAGACAGACACGTCGTGGATTTTATATATATGGTGGATGGATGGATAGTATGGAAATGACAGGGACTTTTTTTTAGGAGGCATAGCTTTTCAGATTTTTAAACAAAGTTTTATTTTCATTTTCAAAACCATCGACCTTCTACGTAAGCCACCCTTTTTTTATTCTTTTTCAACCTCTAACATCAACAAAAATCCATAAAAATCTCATAATCGATTACTACTTCAAATAATCTCGTTGAAATGTTCAAAGTAAAAAAATACGACATCTTCATATTTTCATACTCGAAAATTTCTAAAAATCGAAATTCACTTTCCTTCGATTTTTCGAAATTATTTCCAAAAATGATTTTTTGGTTTGTTGTCACGATGACGAATTTTCCAAACACGATAAATACCGAATTTCGATATCCAACGCCATACGTATTTATGAATATAATATCAGGAAAAACTACCTCATAACGACACATAATTTTAATACATTATCTACCCGAATGATTCTCGAAATCTCAGTTATACCTCAATTCATACAGCTAAACGCCGGTGCCAAAATGAATAACATAATATTATGAATTAGTGATAAAGTTCATTCATTTATTCGGTCAAGTTTAGACAATTTCCGTGTTAATGGGTTTTTAATGATTAATTTACTGGTAGCAAAGCAGCGCGTTATCTTTTGATTTTTTTATTCCGTGAAAATTAAACGAGGTAGGCATGACGCTGACGCCACTGTAATTAATCGTAAACATAATTGACAAAACTCTACCTATACCTACTACGTCGTGAGGTAATCATTAACTCACCAATGTCAAGGTAAAGATCGAAAGCATCTTTCTGGTAAGTCTATTCACCCATTATATTACGTAAACCACCTTTTATCTCAAAATACAAACTTTCGATACTTACAAATGGGAAAAAAAACCTACCTACATAATTCATAATACACAAATCAAAGCAGCAATAAGTACATTTAGATCGGTAAAGGTACCAATGGCCACTCGTATAGGTACATATCGTACTCAAACAATCAAAACCAGCAATCTCATCGTCTAATTAACATATATCTACGGATTGTTGCGAATCAAACGCCTAAAGGGCATACACTTGCGCCAAATACTAAATTACACACATTCGAAGGCTTCAAATTAAACAACCAATTATCAAACGTCAGCCTCAGTCGTCGCCTTACCCCTGCATTTTAATTTAGATACAAATAGAAAAATTCAAATTTCAAACCTCCCGCAATTTAATTTCAATAACGAAATTCGAATTTAAATAAAAACCAAGAGTAAAGCACTCGAAGCGCTAAGCTGGTTTTGGCGCCTCTGCCTTGCCTCCGTTGGTGCTTGTGCATACGTAACCGGACAGGTAAAAATTCTCTATTCTCGTTTGCGATCAAATGTACTCCTTCCGACAAGGTATATAAGGAAGAGATTGCTCTCGCCGAGACCATGACATTGGTTATCGGCAATCGACTCGAATACATTGACCGCTAATCCACGTGCGTTTATTTTTTTTTGATTGTCAAGATTATTATATCGATACCGGTACTATGATTTCGTTATTTCCTTTCGTTTTTCTGTTTACGTTTGTGACTTGCAAAACGTTTCATCCGAATCAGCATTTGCCTGTGCAAAAGTATCAGCCGCCTTTGAGATACCAGCCTTTGCCACAACAGTATTATCCTAGTTATCCGACCGTTGCCAGTTTACCTTATTATAGGCCATCGCCGACCAAAGAAGGTGAGTTTTTGAATATTTAATATGGTTTTGTTAGTTTATGGCAATTTTAGTCAATTTTTTTAGTTTTATCGATTCGAAAATTTTTTGGATTTTTTTCGAGGTGTTTTTCTCGAAAATTGCCTAATTTTTTATTCGTTTCAATTTTTCTCAATTCTTGGCAATTTATGCAATTTTTTTAGTTTTATCGAATCGAAAATTTTTTGGATTTTTTTCGAGATGTTTTTCTCAAAAATTGCCTAATTTTTTCAATTTTTTTCAATTTTTGGCAATTTTTGCATTTTTTTTAAATTTTATCGATTTGAAAATTTTTTGGATTTTTTTCGAAGTGTTTTTCTGGGGTATTGTCTAATTTTTGATTCATTTCAATTTTTTTCAATTTTTAATTAAAATATTAATTTTTCCCTTATTAAATAATTAATCTCCTCAAATCAATACTTGGCCAATTTTGGGCAAAAAAAAACACCCTTCATAATTTTCCAACCCATCAAATATTCAAATCTAGATCAATAAGACATTACCATCCAAACCTCATTAAAAACTAATCCAAAGGTTGTAAAAACTACTCCAATAATTACACGTAATTAATTCAACAGTTCAATACCCTCTTCTACGTATTTTCGTTCGTTTTGAAAATCGATGCAATATAAATGATTTACCTATTTCCATAAAAAGCAACATTCTAAGTACAATTTTCAAGCGCACGAAGATCGTAACATGAAAAATATTCCATTAAATGCCCACGACCATACAAAATCTCGTGTCTTTCTCATCTCCCGCTTAGATTCGTGGTTTTTTCTTAGATTTATTACCGCCTCGTGGTACCTAGCTTGCGCTCAAACTGAGATCTTTGGCGGGATTTCGATCTCTCTCTCGAATTATATTTCCATTTCGAAGGATAAACGTCAATTTTTTGGCTCCAAGGTGCAATACTTCGGATGGGTTGCGACTTAATTAGGAATTCCGACGTATTATAATGTAACGTTATACGTACCCAGCGACATAATTTCGTGTGTTTTTATTTCTCTACGAGCTAGATGAAAATACCATAGGTAGAGTTGGCCAGCAAATTGATAAAAATCCCATACTTGATTGTTATTCAATGTTGTAATCATTATTATAATGATTAAATTTGTATCTGAGAACATGTACGAGGTATGTAGGTTTTGATGGATGAATAGATGGATAGTTGTTGGCTACTGCCAATACGCGTGTTTGACATTCCGCTATATGCGGAAGGTGATATGAAAATTGGATCAATTTTATGGCGAGAGTAAATTGCCAAATTTTTACATTTGTGGTATATTTTTTTCGATTTTTTAGGTGTTGCCGTTTTGAGAAAATTTTTGTATTGGTAGTTAAAAGTAATTTTTAAAAAATATTGTAATAATTTTGAAAAAAATACGTATTTAATTACGCATGTCTCAAGTCGTTCATCTACCCTTTAAAACTTCTCATCTCAAGGTGGCATTTCTCTGAAAATCCCAGCTGTCTTGATGATTCTTGATGTTGACAAATTGTCAATCATTTTAACGAGTGTATTAGATGTGAAAAAAAACGATAATTATTGAGGATAGGTATTAACATCTGGTCTATACCTATAATGGTAAATGGCAATCAATCAATCAACTGTTCAACAAGATGTAAAATGTTTAAAAATACAAAATTTACTGCGTACAATAAAGTTAGGCAGATATTAGATAGATACGATTCAAAATGAATTTTTTCCTTCAAATTATCAAAAATAAATTTAAGAGGAAAAGTTGAGATATCTCACTAAGGATTTCTTTATTGAAATTAAAATTGATCAGTGTACCCAACTAATTTTCATTTATTACTTGAGCTTTTAAAAAAAATATTGTTTTTTTTTTCATAAATACATTTATAAAATTAGGTAAGTTGTTAGGTAGGCAGGTACGTAGCTACCTACTTATTTAATTTTCATAAAAATAGGAATATTTCAATATTTAAAACAATCGATTGTACGTATAAAATATTCTAAAAGTGATTATCGAAAAACAATTTAGTATTCAGTCTATCCAGGTGTTAGCCTATTTCCTCTTTCATTTTCTTTGATCTTTTAGAAAGTTCATTCATCCCTCAATATTTTATTTATCATTCGACATTTTTAAAAAATGCAAAAGCATTTGAAAAATCGATAGGTATAATTTGTTTTTCTTGTTACGATGAATAAGTTGAGGAGGTACCTTACCTATTCGAATAATTGACGAATCAACTAAGGGCTGGAAAAATTCATAATTTTCAGGTCCTCTCCCTCCCCCATTGATCGAATTTTTTTAAAACCAACATTCTCTAACACTGATATGTTTAGAACTTCTTGAAGTACCTACATGAATTGAACTAAATAAAAACAGGTATGCCAAATACGTAAAAATAATGAACATGAAATTATTTTGAAATTGTATAAAATTATGTTTTTTTTTCAATTGAAATTTTAGGGGTGATTTGGCCTTCAGTGGAAATTTTTAAACTAATTAACTTGATGAAAATTGGTACTTATGACCTAAAAGCCCCCTTGAAAATTTTTTTAGGTTCCTACCTCACTTTTCCCAAGAAGGTCAAGTGCGTTTTTTCGTTATAAATTTTCATTTTTTTTTACGATTCTCAAACAAATTTTTTCAAACTTGCAGGGATGATGGATCGTACCAATGGACCATTACTGCAAATTTTTCAATTTTTTTAGAACGTACCTTGATAGGGCAATGGCAATTTCAAAATTTCAAAACGTAATATCAATATTTTCCTTGAGAGGGGCAAAAAAATGAAAAATATGTTATATTATCTACTCATTATGTACAACGTGAATTTTTTTTCAACATTTTTTATAAGGGGGAAAGACCCTCAAAAACGGGAAAAACTGATTTTTTCCGCCATTTTTTGCCCTTAAAATGGTCATTTCTGGTCGGAAATTTTTTTCCTTGAAATATATCATCAATAATACCTATAAATAGACAATCAGCCTGGATTTGGACTTAATTTGTTCATTTTTTCCTATTTTCTTTTAAAATACCAAAATTACGCTAATCTGGGAACCCACGATTTCTTCAGAAAATAATGAACCAGGGGCAGGCCCCAAAATTTATTTGGACATGTTTCAAATCAATATTTATTAAATGTTGAAATTTCAAGATTTTAAAATTTTTTTCAACTCGTCTTACGTAAAATTTTTCGAAGTCAAAAATACTCATTCACAAAAATGGACAAAAAATTTAAGTTTCTTTACTTTTCTGAAATTTCAATTTGTGCGACGTGTATCAAGTCGACTATTAAAGAAAGGTATCAAATTGAGGCGAGAATTGTTTCTATTTCTATTTCCTTCATTTTCTTCATTTATATCGGTATCATACTCGTATTATAATAGGTACTTGAAATGTCTGCTTCAGTAAAGAAAATAATACAGAAGCGATGTTTGTTTTAAATATATAATTTTTAATTCAAAATTTGAGGATTTTCCGAGAGGGGGGGGGGGGTCAAGTTAAATTTCTAAACAAAAGTTGAGATGAAATATCACACTTTTTTTTACAAAAAATAAAATAAAAATCGCAAAACCAAAATAAATTATACAGGGTGGCTCACATAGAAAGTAGATGGTTTTGAAAATGAAAAAAAAAATCATTATTTTTTATTTGAAAATATGGGATTTCTAGCCAAACTAAGGGTCCTACGAAAAAAATGCTCAGAATCAAAATTGTAGAACGTAAAATTCTCTTTTCTCAAAATGCGATTGTTTTTTTTAGTAGGCTCAGTTTTCGAGATTTTTGCAGTCGAAATTCAAAATTTGACATGAATTTATTACATTACGAACTTTGACTGCAAAAATTTCGAAAACTAGGTCTCTTAGAAAAAAACTAATCGCCTACGACAGAAAAAGAATTTCAAGCTCTACAACATTGATTTTTGGCATTTTTTTCGTAGGATCTTTAGTTTGCCCAGAAAATCCATGTTTATGGAAAATGTATGCCATAATACAAAATCAATGGTTTTGAAAATGAAAAGAAATACCATTAACATGGATTTCCTCGCCTGACTATGGGTCCTACGAAAAAAATGCTAAGAATCAAACTGTAGAGTTTAAAATTATCTTTCTACAATAGGCGATTGGGTTTCTTTCTAGGAGGCTTAGTTTTCAAAATTTTTGCAATCATTGTTTTTTTTTCCTTTTTCAAACTCATCGACTTTCTTTGTGAGCCACCCTGTAGTTCGTGAGACATGGAAATATTTTTTCAAAAACAACAGAACTGAAGACCTAAAATTGGAATCTTTGTACCGTTCCTTATTCTTACCCAAAACTTATGAAGTTATGAAGCATTAAATCCAAGTCAAAACTTTCGAACTCAATGCATTAAACTTTTTGAAAAACTGGCCTCGTACCTGAACCGAAACAGAAATCAGGAAAAATTATTTGGCTTTATTTTTGCAAGGTTCAATGAACTTGATTTGAAAACAATTCGAACGAACAAATGAACAAATTTAAAATCCAAATCAAAACATATTAATATAAGGGTTGGTGTTTTAAATAATTAAAAAAAACAATGTTTTAAACGGGTTTTTTTGTTTTTAACGAGTTTTTTTCAACTAATAAAAACAATTTTAAACGTTTTTTAACAGATTTTTTCTCTGTTTTCCATACTTAAAGTAAAGAAAATTGAATAATGGTGGAAAGATAACAGCTGATTTTAATTTTCTTCATTCTGAAAAATCACATCAGAGCCTGAAATTTTTAAAACGTTGATTTTTGTTGAAATGTTCGCTTCCCCACTCCCAGTGGTTTCCTCCACTCCTCCCTCTTCCCCCAGCGTGAAAAATTACGAAAAAAATGAGATTAAATGAAAAAAAAACATGAAAAAAACAACGTTTTTTTTTTGTTTTTAACATCAATGTTTTTTTTCAGGTGTTTAAAACACTGTTTTTTTCCTGTTTTAAACAAAGTGTTTAAAACAGCCAACCCTGGTATTAAAGAATGATTTTAAATCGAAGCTAAATTCATAAACATAACCAAAACCGAAACCTTAGTTGAACTGGTTATAGCTCTGATGAAGAATGATGAAAGAAATTTATTAAAGTAAAAAATTGCTGGAGCTGGAAAAAAAGGATGATTGCAGATTCCAAACGAAAAATTCTATTTCATAGACTACTGTTTCATCAATTTCAGGAAGAGGGGAAGGAGAGGAGGAAATAGGTAGCGTGTACATATCCCATCATATTTTCGAATCATTTTCTACAACTCGACTCGCAATCGAAACCAGGAAAAATTATTTTTCTTTATTTTTTCAAGGTTCAATGAACTCGAATTTAAAAAAAAACTCAAACGAACAAATTAATAAATTTAAAATTCAAATCAAAACGTATTAAAGAATAATTTTAAATCGAAAACAAAAAGTACAATTTTTTGGACAACAGTTTCATCAATTTGGGGAGGAGGGAGAGCACATATCCCATCACATTTTCAAGTCATTTTCCATCGCAAGTTACAGACAACCCGCATAAGCCATCCACAGATGAAAATATTAACCTAATTAATACCTATTTTTGTAAAACCAACACACAGAATTTTACCATCTTTAGTGTAAAACCTTATCTAAATTACTTCTTCATCCGCTCAGACTCAGAGCCTCAGACTAATTAAGTTAAACAATTAAATTCACCATTTGCGACTGCTGACAAGCATCTATCAAATCTTAACCACGCTTTGACATCTCATTCAAATTAAAAATCATTATATTCCGATACTCCACATGCCAATACCTCAATACTCGTTACTCACCAGTCACCATCACCATCGGCAATACGAGAATCAGCCAAGTCTATAGTCTAAACCTCGAGATAAATATCGCACCTATGTATAATAAAACCTATACACACACGAACCGAATACGATACCAAATCATGTATAGATTCTTTGACAATTTAAAGGAAAATAAAATCGGTTAACAGTATAATAGGTACATCGTACTCGTACTCGTACATGTCACCCTATGTGGGGAACCAGTACTGAGTATAGGTAGGTAGATATATAAGAGTGAGTTGAATCGTCAACGTATATCGTATTACGCAGGGCAGGTCCGGTTTAAAGTGAACCTAATTGTAATATGGTTTTTATGGAATAAAATATACTCCACACACCGGTTAACGGACTCCGATCAGCTGGAATTTGCCAACTTCGCATACGAATTAATCGCAGCTCGTTTCCGTACAAAAAAAATGTATTCAAATTAAACTCGCAGCAGCATGATTAGTGTACTCGGATTCGTATACGAGGAATACGATATCTTACTCGACTCTACAAATTGTCAATTTGTTAAGGTCCGGTTTGGCAATGACATTGTCTCAGGTGCCATCTAAACGTATCTACTTATGACTTTATCTGTTTATGGATCTGGTTGCGTTCGGTTTATAACCGGAGCATACGAGTGCTCCAATTTTTCAAACATGCATATACCCAAACCGCATAACAAATGGTACGATACCAGCAATATGCTAATTCTGATCACAAATTCGGTGACCAAAAAAAAAAAACCTACATTGTATGGAAAAAAATACGCGTATGCAGGAGTACGCGAATAAATGCACGTGAGCTATTTATAAAATGACATTCTCACGGATTAAAAATAATAAAAAAAATATATCATAATCTATAGTTCGTGAGAATTGTGTAATAGTTTATTTTTTGCCGGCTGGCTCTCACGCTGTAAGATTTTATTCGTTGATGACCGCGTGTCGTTGCCAACTTCGATGTTTCCCGAAGCGTTCGGACTTCGGAAGCGTATCGGCCTATACGCGATCGAATATTTCCCAAATGTTCTCAAACAACGAATCACGACCTCAAAGGTCATTAAAATTGTTCGCATTCTAGACGAGTACTCATATGCTAATAAATGGCTAAACGAGTACAGAAAATAAAAGTGAATTAACGCTCGAAGAGGATGATCACGAAACGTTTTTTTATCCTCTTTCTTTCCTGTTCATCTTCTTTGTCGTTTATCTAATTATATACTGGATATGTACGAGTACGTAGACTGGACTGAAGTGTGCTGGACATGATCTTAACATTGTCGGGTTATCATTAACGCCAATACGTCCTTGCACGTTGCTCTGGCAGTTAATATGGTCGATCGCGTGTGCTATTCGAGACCATTGTACTCTCGTATACTGCTGATCCATGGGTATTTGCTAACAGTCCATAGTGTACTGAAAGTGGAATATAGGTAATGATAGACGAAGACGATACCCTGTCCTGCCCTGCGTGTAAAATATTCGTATAAATCTATCGTTACCTTATTTCATTTATAATACCTTAATCGTTCGGCTGATAGGAACCTGTTTTCATTTTAAGAATATTTTTTAAATTTATTTCAAATGTAATTTGATATACAGCGGCAGCATCTCATAGTCGATGATAAGCTGCCAACGTGTATTAATCTTCTTAACCATTTCCAAGATTAAAACACGTTTTTCCCAATATTGTCGTAACGTATTTAATTAAAATTAAAATCGTTTTAACGGTATCGCGTGTATTCGATAAAAACCATCATCGTTTGAGTCGATTTGTCGCGTTCATTTCGAATGTATTATTTTTTCCTCTCTTCTCCTTCATCATTCTATGGAACGATTATAGGTAACTTTTATAGATTAGTAATTAGTATCGATACCTACGAGAAAACAACCGTATAATATTCGCGAATCGATATTGGGTGCTGTTCTATGGGGACTACTACGTGCATGATACCGGCAACAGGCCATGAATACTAAAAACGTGTACGAAATTTGTCACAATTAAATTAAATACAACGCCACGAGCAAGCAGTAAACACCTGTTAGATGAGCTATTGTCCAAGTCCAAGGCAAAAGGCAAGTGGTTATTCTTTACGTCGCATCGTGTCCGTGTCGTTTACTGTGACTGTGAGAAATTTAAGATTTAGCCTTCGACCATATACTTATATAGACCGCTCCTAGTATACGTGAAATCTTGTGGAACAGAATTCTGACAGAGTTTTTCGGGAATGCACCTCCGCATGCGCGAGTTTGATGTTTCAGGAGGTGGTGTGGGTATGAGAATGCAGCGGGA
>FIZU01019838.1:0-25319 GCA_900064475.1 Pseudococcus longispinus | reverse complement strand
TCTACGTTCCGACCGAACTCGGTGAATGCACCCACGTATTCGTGCGAGTCGGAATCAGCCCCGGTGCGTTGCAACAGCCGTACACTGGACCGCATCGTGTCGTGAGTCGTCGCGGGAAGAGCGTCAGGGTCGAGTTAGACGGACGCGAAGTCACGGTGTCGGCGGATCGCGTCAAGCCGGCATTCGTGGCAGACGCGGACGACGTCGTAGCAGCATCGAAGGCTGAGGTAACCCCTGGGACCGAAGACGCAGCCGCTACGTCGCAGGCGACGCGACCGGTGCGTCGGGTCCGGTTCCAGGGGAGTTACAAATTGTAAAATGTTTTAGTTACCGTACTGATTTTTCTTGCTTTGTTTTTTTCGAATTTTTATGCTATTTATTTTTTTTTGCGTGTGTCGTTGTGTGTATTTATTTTGTTTATATTTTTTTACCTTATTTGTTTACGCTATATTTTTTTATTATTATTTAAATGCTGTGTCGCGGTTTCCCCGCTGAGGGGGAGTGGTGTGGCGGTGGCGTGGCGTCGACGTTGTAGCGTCGACGTACGTAACGCCGACGTGATGCGCGCGCCACCACCCGATAAGAACCGGCTAAGTTCCGTATGTTGAAACGGTGTTGAATATAGAGCAAATATATACGTGAAAGCTGAAAGTAACGACTTGCTTATTTTGTATACCGTACGAACGTACAAATGGTAATAAGCGAAAGGAATATGCAGCATCTGCCAGTGAAATCTGAAATTTATTCTCATTTTATGGGCAGGAAAACCTAGAAGAAATATTCAAAGGTAAAGTAATACCCAAAATAAACGAAACTGATCCTCGATATACCATGGCCGAAGAAATGGTGGTTGATAAAGACCTACCCGTATGTATAATCATGTGGAACTTGATACCAGAAAAATATTTTCACTTCTATTCGCCAACAACTCTCTCATGCTCGTATTTGACCACAGTACCAGTTTGGTGCTATATAGCTAATGGATTATTGAAACGATTAGACGAATATATTGAAATAATTACTCAAGTAAGCCTACACTACGTCATCGGTCATACTTCATTCACATCTTATAAAAAATACTCTAATTTAAGAAATTTAACACGCTTCAAATACATTACAGATAATACCTGAAAATAAACTACAAATACACTCTGGCACTAACGGAATACTTAAAACCATTATAAAGGCTGGCGAACCTGTAAAAAAAACGGCCATATTGCGAACTCCGAAAACCTTTGTCGATACGTTTCTGTTCAACAATGAAAACTCCAACAAAATTCCAATTCCCGCATCAATCTACAAAATCATCGAATACGAATCGTCGAAGTGTCCAAAAAAGGAGGATAAGTGCTTGTATTCTGTACTCATTGAAATACATAACGCGCCTTATTTTAGATCCAAGGATAAAATTTGTATGACCGATAGGGATGAATGTATGGAATGGGGTTGGAATTCCTTTTTCGAAAATAAGAATATTCAGCCTCCATATGTTTCTTGTTGTCAAATGACTTCGGAGATGAAAGAAAAATTGAAATTACCCAAGAAAATTGCAGATAAGAAACTTCCCAAAATTCCCAAATATGTTTTCAACTTGAAAGAATATAAAGTGGAATACACTGAAAATTTTGATGTTTTGTATAAACCTTTGAAGGAGCAGGCCGATGAAAAAATGAAAGGATTACACACGGGTACTACTAATGCTCTGAATGAAAAAACTGAAGAACTTGAAGAAGAAACAGAGACCCAGTTTGGATCTAATCAGCCTAATGTAGGAGCAGCAACAGATCCGTCAACATGATTTATACTGTTGAATAATAATATAAACTATATACTCGTATATACCTAGACTACGTATTGATACCTTACTGCATACTTAATCATGCATTGATAAGCATCATATTTGAAATACATAGAAGTAGAAGATATATTTTGGATAATTATTTCAATTAAAGTCCTATTTCACTCGAAAATAAAGTTTAATTTAATTAATAGAGTTAGTCCCTTGACTTGAACTAGATCACAACATCTAAGAGATTCCTTTTTCCAGGGTCCAGAAATCAGTACTCCTGAGTATAATTTACGTTTAAATACTTTCATTTCATTTATAACCTAGCTCTGGGATCAGAAAAACTCAAATAGATTGCAGACCATGCAAATTGTCCAATTATCAATACACTATTAATTCGAAATCTACGCATTGGTATGATTAGACTGACTAGGACTAGTACTAGTGAATGGCAATTCTGTAACATCATCTTCTTCATCATCTGCATCGTCGATGGTAGTGGTAGGTGCAGGTACAGACTGGGCTACATTCACAGATCCCTCATATGATGAGTCAGGTACTGCGCTAGGGGTAGCAGCATTATTTCGAGTGAACTGATCCACGAATTGGACCGCGTTGATGGCAGTACTAGGATTGCTTTCAGCAGAAGCGATGCTGTGTTCTGTTGATGAAGGAACAGCAAAAGAAGGTATGGCGAATGTTTGCACGTTATTCTGCTCGTGATAATCTTGATCAGCGGAATGTTCGTGAACTGGTATAAAAATAGGTTCGTGTTTCACTATATGAACTGGATATGGAACTTCGACTGGGATTCTCACGGGTATAGGTATGGCAATAGGTACTGGCTTTTCCACCGGATATGGTACTCGTTTTTCGTACGTAACTGGGTAAGGTTTTTCCACATTCACAGGTACTGGTCGTTCTTGAGGTACGTATACTGGATAAGGTACCTCTTTTTCAACTGTATATGGTACTTTTTTCTCAACTGGTACGTGAACAGGGTAAGGACGTTCGTAAGGTATCTTGACCGGATAATAAACTGGGTTTTCGACAGGGTAATTGACAATCTTCTCTTTGTGAACTGGATATGGTTTAGGTACGATATAAGGAACGTATTTGTCGACGGGTATTTTTACTGGCACTGGTACCTCTTTTTCTACTGTAAATGGCTGAGGAATGTATTCTTTGACCGGATACTGGAACGGTTTTTCCATTGTAACAGTGTAAGGTTTAGGAACTACTACCGGATATGGTTTTTCTACTGGTACTTTCACATAGTACGGGATTCGCTTTTCAACTTCTATTTTGTAAGGTTGAGGAACATGCTTGGTGAAGATGATGGTTTTCACGTGTTGTTCTTGTTGCTCCTGATAAGGTTGCAGTTGCGGCTGATGGTGATGATGATACACGTACGATGGTGAAGCATTGTTTTGATCGAAGCCTTTTCTGAGCTGTCGCATAATCGAATTCCAATGGGCATTGTAGTCGAAAACATTAAACGTACGAGCATTTCCAGACGCATAATCTTTCAAACTTTTCATCGGCTCTGAGTTCCGGCCGATCGATAAATCGTCGATATATTCGGATGAAATAAGAACGAACACGTTGGTCAAACCAAAAGTCACAAACACTGTCGCGAACATATCAGTGAGACGAACTTACACTCGCACTATCTACAAACAACTAAACCTTGCTTCAGCCATATGCGCGACTTTATAATAAAAATTTGAATAAAACTTATCATTATCAAAGAAGACTTTCGCTGAATCTGTCATGCAAGTGATTTTCCTAGATTGATCAAGTCTGGCTAAGTCACCGCGTGCGCGTTCTAGCCGTTGGCTAGCTGCGTACCAACGTACGAAGTCATGGAGAAAAAGAGAAAAACGTTTCTCGAAGAAAGTAAAATCATATGAAGTAAGTTAATTAAAAACATAAGGTAACAGTGGTTACGATTTTATAAACGTTTATAATGTTACGTTATCGTAATATTGTTTGTATATACTAATTATTTTGTTACGATGAGTCGGTTCGATAAACTCATTTGTGTAATTTGACGACAGTGTAGTCATACTGCCTGTCTTCTTTATCCGACATTTACCATCACACATCAGTCACTATTCATACTTATTAGCGGTAAAACGGAATCTGTATAACCATGAAGCTACGTACGTAGTTCGTACATGGCTACATACAACCTGCCATTATATCACATAAATGCATCATTTCAAGTTATTAATAAGTCTGAATTAAAAACTCACCTATTCTGGGCTCCACATTTAGTTTGGGTGAGAGAATGATGTTCAAAGTTGTCGGCGTTGTACCATGTCTTCACCTTCTAGTTTCGCTCTTTTAAACGTTGAATTTCAATTCTTCAAATATGAATAAAAGCTTACCACGAACGTATTACGTAAGTATGACAATATTTCTTCAAAATAAAACGCGAAAGCACATAACGGAAGAACAGGGCGGCGATGAAATAAACATGTGTTTTGATCGTCGGTTTACATTTACGTTTACCATTACTCACTCATACTCACAATTATTTGTAAAATTTTCAATTGAAAAACTTATAATCTTCAACACGTAAGTAATTCCTTTAGTTGCGACGTAAACTTAAATTTACTAAGAGAAGATCGAAGATAAAAAATATGGTTGAAATTTTTGGTTCTTACATAGTTCTTACAAGGTTCTTACCAAATTCCTACAGATCTCAAAGTAGACTACAACACAAGCAGCAATCTCGTTTGAAATAGCGCTCTCTGGTTTAGAAAAAAGAAAACACTTTGGAAAGCAATGTTGCATTTCTTACGAAATTAAATCAAATTCAAAATGACCTGAAATTTTTTAAAATTCATTTTTTTAGTCATTTTTAGCAAAATAAGAAAAATTAACAAATTTTTTTTCTAAAAAAGTATAACAAATAATTTTTTTTTGAAAATATAAGTCGAACCGACGTCGATTTATAATTTTTTGATTTAAAGGGAAAAAAATTAAAAAGAACTTCTCGATTGTGAGCAATTTTTTATTTTCTTTAAAATATCACTGAAAAAGGAAACATTACAAGAAAATTTGTTGGTCATGGAATGAAATCTACAAAGGAAAAATTTAAAGTCATCATCTGTTGTAGCATCTTCCGTTGAAATTTTGTAATTTAATCGTATAACAGTTGATTTTACTCGTAATTTAATTGTTTTACCGTGTTGAATTTATCTAAATCAAAATGACTGTGGCTACAGAAACTGAGCCGGCTGCGAAGACCGCTGAGACTAATAATCAGGTACTATAAACAAAAATGTGTTTGATCACTTTTTCCTCATGATATATTTCAATTCACGTCTGAGATTCATCTCCTAAGCCTTAATAAATACTTCAATTATGCTTTCCCATTTTACGTACTCATCTTTCGATTACTTATCGAACCTATATCCGATGAATACTGACATGGTTACTTAATCAGAGACTATATCTGGTGTGTTTTTCTTTGCAGTCTGAAGAAGAAAAACGACTACAAGAAGAGCTTAATATGCTGGTTGAAAAAGTCTTGGTAAGTGATGTTTAAAGTTTCGTCATTTCCTCGACGTATGGATTTTAATTCGATTTATTTCCAGGGTAATGAAACCAACCTGTATGTACCCGCGTTGGAAAGTTTACGTGACCTGATTCGAAGTTCGACTACATCAATGACTAGTGTACCAATGCCTCTAAAATTTCTTCACGATCACTACACCAGTTTAAAAGAAGCTTGTAACAAAATGGAAGGCAAAGCTCGAAGTTTATGTTGCAGTATTGTATCTGTTCTTGCAATGGGTCAAGCTCAAACTGGCGATTTGGATTGTTTGAAGTTTTGCTTACTCGGTCAACAGAAAGATGTCGGTGATTGGGGACACGAATACGTCAGGTAAATTTCGATACATTTTCATCCGATGTAAATCTGTGCAAGTATTAATCTCTTTTTACCAATTACACTAGGCAACTCGAAGGTGAAATAGCCGAAGAATGGAATAATGCCGATGCCGACAAAGATCAACTCCTTGAATTGATCAAAAACATCGTTGACTTTGATATGCGTCACAATGCAGAAATTCAAGCTTGCGATTTACTTATGGAAATTGATCAGTTGGATTTGTTGCATATGGATAAGTCTAATTATCTGAGAGTGTGCTTATATCTAGTCAAGTGAGTAAATGTGGCTATTTTAGCCTAAAATTTATCATAAATTACTTAATTTTATAATTGTTCATTTAGCTGTGCTATGTACGTTGAAGAACCAGAAAGAGGAGTCATCTTAGCCGGTGTTATGAAACATTACCTTCATTATAAAGAATTCCCTCGAGCATTAGCCTTAGCTATGCTATTAAACGATACGGAAAAAATGATTGAAATATTCAACCAGTGCGCTGATCCGTAAGTTTTGGTTTTTTCAAAATTCGTGTTCATCGGTCTATAGTATTTTTCATCATAAAATTTTCATTTTCTGCAGAACAATTAGAAAACAACTCGCATTTATGGCTGGTCGTCAACATATGAATTTAGAACTCAGTGATGACTTAGTAGATAAACAAGATTTAGTCCAAATCATGTCCAATTCTCATATCAACGATCATTTCCATAGCCTTGCTCGAGAAGTAAGTTCATTAAAGAATGAGTTCACCATATCGACAAGTTATTAACTCGCGTATATTTCCAGTTGGATATTTTAGAACCCAAAACTCCGGATGAAGTTTATAAAACGTGGCTGGAAGGATTAGTTCTTAGACCATCGTTCAATTTAGATGTCCCAGTAGATTCAGCTAAGCACAATTTAGCTTCTACCTTCGTAAATGCTTTCGTTAATGCGGGATTCTCGCGAGATAAATTAGTCACCGTTGAAGATGGTAATAAATGGATGTACAAGAATAAACAACATGGTTTGTATTCTCAATTCCGGACACACCAAATGTATCTCCAATCCATGCTAAATTTTCATGTATTTTTTAGGCATGTTGAGCGCTACAGCTTCTTTAGGTTTAATTCATTTATGGGATGTTGATGGTGGTTTAACTCCTATTGATAAATATTTATACACGACTGAAGATTATATCAAGGTAATTCAATCGATCCCGGATGATATAACGAATTTGAACAAAAATTGATTGATTTTTACGTTTCAGGCTGGTGCCCTTTTAGCTTTAGGTATTGTTAACGTAGGAGTACGAAACGATTGTGAACCTGCTTTTGCCTTATTATCAGATTACGTTTTGAAAGACAGTATCACCCTGCGGATTGGATCCGTTTTAGGCACGTATCAAATAAGCTTTATACTTGACTTGATTTACGGAATATATAATTGTTTTTTTTTCGTTAGGTTTGGGTCTGGCTTATGCTGGAACACAGCACGCTGACGTAACGTCGCTGTTATTACCGGTTATGTCTGATAAAAAATCAACATCCGAAGTAGTCGCTTTGGCAGCTATTGCATGTGGTATGATCAACGTTGGTTCAGGAAATCACGAAGTTGTTTCATCGATATTACAAACTTTATTGGATTTATCGCCTTCCGAACTAAATGAAGGAACTTTTTCGAAATTCTTGCCGTTAGCTCTAGGTTTATGCTATCTCGGTGAGTAAATTGATAAAAAATATTGGTTCTTGAATTACGTTGTTAACTCGTTGACGTACCTTTTGTAGGCAAAAAAGATGCAACTGATGCAACATCTGCAGCCTTGGAAGTATTACCCGATTCTTTCAAATCATTCGCGAAAATTACACTAGAAATGTGCGCCTATGCCGGCTCAGGCGACGTACTTGTTATTCAAGAATTACTTCATACGTGTAGCGAATCTCAAAGCTACGTGGTTAGTATCTAATTTGCATACATAGATTTGGCGTTTGAATATCTTCAAATGTGTGGCTTCTCGTAACAGAAAGAAGAGAAAAAAGATGAAAAGAAGGAAAAAGAATCGGATAAAAAAGACGATAAACGTGACAGCAGTAGTAAAAAAGATCTCGTGTCGAAACAAGCCATCGCTGCTTTAGCTGTAGCTGTTATTGCTATCGGTGAAGAAACTGGTACTGAAATGTGTACCCGAATTTTCGGTCAATTAGTAAGTGTTGACTATAGTTACCGTTTTCATCTCGAAGAGACTTTTTTCTAAATATGAGTGTATGATTAATAGGGTCGTTATGCGGAGAATCCAGTAAGGAGAACTGTTCCATTGGCAATAGCGTTGTTATCAATTTCTAATCCTCAATTGAACGTGATCGACGTACTGAATAAATATTCTCACGATTTAGACGAAGAAGTAGCCATCAATGCCATATTTTCTATGGGTTTGGTTGGAGCTGGTACCAATAATGCTAGGTAATGAAACATCAACATACCTAACCATCGATTTTCCATATGAGGAATTATTTATCAATTTTTGTGTCTAGATTGGCTACCATGTTGCGTCAGCTGGCTCAATACCATGCTAAAAACTCGGTTCATTTATTCATGGTGAGAATAGCTCAAGGATTAACCCACATGGGCAAAGGAACAATGACTTTATCGCCATTCCATACTGATAGACAAATTTTAAATCCTATTGCAATATCTGGCCTATTGGTCACGTTGTTCTGCTTCTTAGACACAAAAAATAGTAAGCTTTTTTTCATTTTAGTCATTATTGGATATATCAATGTATTAAAATTTTGAACTATTTTTACAGTAATTCTCGGAAAGTCACACTATTTACTGTATACTTTGGCCACTGCTATGTATCCGAGATGGTTAGTTACTTTAGACGAAGATTTGGAACCCCTACCGGTTACTGTTCGAGTGGGACAGGTATAAATTCGAATTAATTGACTAATTGTTATTATTCGGAATCATTATCTTATTCATATGTGTACTTTTCAAAGGCTGTTGATGTAATTGGAAAAGCTGGAACGCCTAAAACGATCGCTGGAGTTCATACACACACAACTCCAGTCTTATTAGCCGTCGGTGAACGAGCCGAATTGGCTACTGATGATTACATCCCATTAACACCAGTCATGGAAGGATTCGTTATATTGAGGAAGAAACCTGCTGAAGAATAATTTAATTGTTGTGAAAATTCTTTTCTTCGTTTTTTTGTAAATGTGTTTAAAATATAATTAATTTGTTTATAAACGTTTTATGTATTTTCTAATTCAATAATATAATGAATTATCTTCGTACTGTGCGGAGTTTTCTTCATTAGATAACCTATGACGAAAAGTTTATTTTGAAATCTTAGTTCAATTCGAAAACTGAATTTTTACTCAAATTAATCACGAAGGTATTCTCAAATTTTATGAATTTAATACGTTTCCTATCACCAGGAAGATGCAGTAATGTACGAACATTTCTCATTAAACATTGAGAAGGATGTACAGAAAAAAAAACGTGAAGATGTTCGAAGTTTCGGTTCGTGTTCAGTTGTAGGCCAGCCACGTTTTTAAATTCTACTTCATATTAATCGCGATATCATCTAAAACTTTTCTGTTGCCTACGTTCATGGCTCTTTTAAAAATTACTGAATTCAGTTTTTGAAAAACTAGAATAAAATTCGATATTGAAAAAAGACTGTATTCATTATCATTTGCCAATTTGGAAGAAATCCTTAGGGTTCATGGAATCAATTTTCTGTTTCAACAGGACACAACCATGTTTATGACAAATTAGGCTCAGAAATTTTGTTTCAGGAATAAATGAACATAAGTTTTTATAAAATTTATTATCTGTATAAACAAGAAACATATTTATATGATGCCGATCTTGTTTGCAACATCTAATGCGTCATAATCTCTTGCTAGTCTGACATAAGCTTTCTTTTTACCATCGGGCCTAAAAATTAAAAAAGCAAGTTAATAAAAAATTCAACATAACAGGACAATATTACAACCAAGAAAATTCTCAGAAAACACTCATCTTCATTCTCATCAAGAGAGATTCTCACTTTCAATTCATCATAATAATAAATAAGAATATTCATACAAAATAAAATTGTAAGTCATAGCTAAAAATTCAGAAAAAAATTCATCTTCATAGATTTCAAGAGAGATTCTCTTATAAAGGTCATCATGTTAATAGCCACGACGGGAATAATTAATGCAAAAAAAAGAATAATTCGTTTACCTGATGAGTGTGTTAACTTTAGCGATATTGATGTCGTACATCTTCTTGACAGCAGCTTTAATATGGTGTTTATTGGCTTGTAAGTGGACAATGAATACCAACGTGTTATTATCTTCAATTTTTTTCATCGCGGATTCGGTGGTCAAAGGATACTTGATGATGTTATATGGATCCATTCTATCAAAACCATTAAAATTAGTCGAGAAATAAATAGGTACGAAAAACGGAATAGAAAATTTACCTAGTCCTTTTGGGTACTGATTTCCTAGGATATTTCGGGTTTCTCGGAGGACAGAAGGTTTTCGGTTTACGGAAACGTACCGAAGTTCTGATTTTTCTCGTTCGGTGTCCATGGGGTCCTTTCAAGAACTAATGAAGAAACGAAATAAACATTAATATACCTCAAAATACGAGCATTATTAATACGACTCAAGAATACTCACTTTAACTTTCGTTTTCAAAGCCTTTTTCGCAGCTTCCTTAGCCTTGGCAGCCTTAGCGGCTTTCTGTTGTTTGGGTCCAACTCCCTTGATGGGTTTATCCTTCTTATCTTTCTTTACAACTTTGCCGGCATCTTTACCTTTCTTAGCATCGGCTTTACCTGCAGCTTTCTTCGCATCTCCTTTCGCTGGTTTAGTAGCTGGCTTCTTAGCGGCTTTAGCTGGGGCTTTACCACCGGCTGCTTTTGCATCTTTGCCTTTCTTAGGTTCTTGTTTACCGGCGGCTTTTTTCGGTTGGGCTGGTTTCGCAGCTTTAGCAGCCTTGGCTGCTTCTGGTTTCTTGCCGGCCTTGGCTGCTGCTTTGGGAGCTGGAGCCGGACCTTTGCTAGATGAAGCTTTAGCAGCTTGAGGAGCTTTTCCTTGAGCTGGTTTAGCGGATTTAGCTTGCTGCCCAGATTTAGCTGTAGACGCTTTTTCCGACGCTGGTTTCGATGCTGCGGGTTTTTCGGCTTTTTTAGCTTTAGGATCTGAAACACAAAAAATGTAGCGTTAATAATAATGGTACAATACGATGTAACTTCGAACCTAAACTTCTGAAATATAATATAATATCAAAATGAGAAGTACAACGTGTGCTCTTCACAAGAAAAGAAATGTGTTTTACATATTAAAGTGGATGTACCCTGAAATTTACGGACAGCACGTGGCAACAACAAAGTGATAAAAGTAACATTAAATACATAGGAAATTGATTAGTAAGAAATAAACGTACCTGGTTTATCGGCCGGTTTTTTGGGTGCCATTTTTTAACAAAATTAAATCCTAACACACTCTGATCAAATTGATGAAATTACAAAACTATCGCATCATTTTCAGAATTCCACATCAAAAAATGTGTTGAGCTTTCAGTTCGCCGATACAATGTTACCATATTAACGAAATGTATATTAATCGTTTGAGAGTTTTTTGGCCTTTCTTTTAATTTTTTATAACGCGATGAAAATTATGGAAATGAATTACCAAAAATCAAAAAAAATTGTATGTTTCATTTTTAATTCGGATACATTAAATTTGCGACGAATTTCAAATTTTTTTGTCAATAAATTGAAAATTTATATTCTTTAGTAATTTTTGTAATATAATAAAGTTTAACTTGAATTCATTTTTTCATTGCGAAGGCACATGAATCACCTCAACATATGTAGAAAAATTGTCATGTGTTTTGCAAAACTTGAAAGTTGCTTGAAAGCTTCATTCCGCATGCCAACAAGCCTAAACTTTTTTATTTTTCGATGTTTTTTTTTAGGAAAAGAAAGGAAAAGTTGAAGTTGAACGATAAAATAAACAGTCATAAACCATAAACTATAAACGATACAAAACGATTTATTTATGAAATACGAAGTTCAAACTTTCAGGTTTTAAAATTAATTTCTGTGTTTTTCCAATTTACCTACTTATTTCTATTAAATCATCAAAAAATTCACCGATTCGTTTCACTAAAATACAAAATTGAATTGTTTCTGATCATTCGCCAAATACTTTTAAATTGTATTTCAAAATACTTACTCGATGTTTGATGGTAAATATTTTATCAATATTTTGTATGTAGATTACCCAACAATTTCATCTGTTCCATATATTTATGTACTATTATGGTTTTAGGAACCCGTTAATTATTTGGATGCTGGAAGATTGACGAAACGGAATTCTAACCGGGTATAAGAACACTGAATTAACAAACCATGGCTTCGAATTCCTCTAACGATCAACTGGGTGTGAATAAGACATGGGAGCTTTCATTGTACGAGTTACATAGATCTCCGCAGAAAGCCATTACCGATGACACGGAAATCGCAGTTTCTCCCAGAAGCCTACACAACGAACTGATGTGTCCGATTTGTTTAGATATGCTGAAAAAAACTATGACCACGAAGGAATGTCTTCATCGTTTCTGCCACGATTGCATCATTACAGCTTTACGTTCTGGTAACAAGGAATGCCCCACTTGTCGTAAGAAATTAGTTTCCAAACGCTCTCTTAGGCCCGATCCAAATTTCGATTTACTTATTACAAAAATTTATCCGAGTCGCGAAGAATACGAAGCCCACCAAACCAAAGTATTGGATAAACTCAATAAAAGTCACAGTCAAGCTGCCCTCGTACTTTCCATCAACGAAGGTATTAAAATCCAAAATCAAAACCGTTTACAACGTATAAATAAGAAAACGCAAAACGACGAGAATCCCGGCGTAGTCGATTCTACGGTATCCGAAACAAGTCAAAATGATTCCCAAGTACCTTCCAGTACTTCGGTTACAAACTTTCCTAAGACAACACAGAAGAATTCTTCGTTTGATCAAGATGACGCTGAGAGCGTACCAGGTACATCGGGCGTCAATTCGATTCCGATAAAAACCGAGATGAGTTCAGATTCTGCTGAAAGTATGACAGAATCTGGATCAGTCAGCGAAGGTAGTTGGTGTGGTCCGACGTCGTCTGATGAAATCGAACTCGTATTTAAACCACATCCTGACGAGCATAATCGCGAATTAATTAGATCTTTGAAGGAAGGATCAATCCGGTATTTGAAAACTACAGCTAATGCGACAAGTAAATATAACTGTTCTATATTGTCATATGTTTTTCTTTGCAACATGATTAAAACGTTGGTTATTTTTATAGTGAGCCATCTCAGCAAGTATCTAGAAACCAGAGCATCCATCGACCTAGGATCAATGTGGAGCAATCGTGAGATTACATTCAGCGTCCATATAGCTCCAAATCCTGGCCACTACATAAGCCTTAACGATAACGAATCGTTGAGAAACGTAGTCGATAATTATTGGAGAAATAATAAACCGTTAGAATTATATTACATTACTAAAAAGAAGACAAGTTCAACCAAATCGTAAAATATTGGACAGAAGAGTTACAGGGTGTAAGAAGAACTGAGATAGTTTTAAGTTTTTTCTTCTTTTTTTATGCGTATTATACGCTTATGTAAGTTATGTACTTGTAAAGTTAATTTTTACATTTGTAAATTTATTCATGTAAATTGTCGTCATTTTAAATCATTTTTTTAATATAAATTATTTATTGGAATCGAATATATTTCTTCGTGATTTTTATAGAAATTATAAATCGTCTGGGTACCAATGATCACAAATTCTATTTAAATACAATAAAACTAGAAAATAAATGATTCAAACAAACCTTTACTGATAAATAGGACAGAACAAAATAGGTATGTTTACAAGCGAAAAATATGTAAGCGATGAATGAAACGAAACACTAAAAATGAACACCGAGCTTAACAATAATCTTATATTACTATCAACAATAAGTATACAATTCTACGAATATCACACGATTCTTGAAAACAACATAATTCTATATCACAGGAAATCTGAAATAGTCAAAAGCATGTAAAAATCATCACTCGCATAATCGAATTATATTTACAATAAAAATCCATCGTAATTACCAATCACATTGCGGAGGTGCTGTACTGAAATAAGGAGCGGAATCTCGAACTAGTAAAGTATGACAAACGTCGCAAACTTTGGAAGGCCTATGATTAGGTCCACTGTTTACTACATGAGATAAACACGATGAACAAAATATTCTGCCACAATGTCTACAATGTAACTGAAATCGAAAATTTTTCTTAAGTATATCTCATTGCAAGAATAAGAAACTCGTAAATAAATCTATTTCCAAACTAACTTTTTTTCTGGTAACTGAGAAATTACTTTTGCAACGTTTACATTCCAAAACATCTTCTTCGTGTTCCCAACGTACCTAGAAAAGTATAACAAATGATGAGTGAAAATGACAGTGATTAATCTGAACATCCAGTAGAATTGTGTAATTTAAAAACCTCATTTTCAGCTTCACGAATTTTTTCCAATTCTTGTTGCAAAGATTGCGATAATAAGACAAAATCTTTTTGTACTTTTTCACTATTATCTAATTCATTTTGTAACGAAGACACACGTGATTTTAATTCTCCGACTACATCCTCTAAATGTTTCTGTAAAAAATATAGGTAGAACAGTAATCGATACAAAAAAGCAAAATGTCTACGAATCTTTTGACAATTCGTATTGTGAAACTTGAGTAGGCACCTTAGAGCTAGATAATCTATCAACTTTGGCTAACACATGTTTTATTTCGGTCCTCAACGTGGCATTATCACGATCCACGCCTTGGTACGCTTCTTTATGATGATTTCTTTCTTGACTAATTAGATGAACATCGTTTCTAAAAATGGAACAAATCATCAATATATCTTCAGAGTGGTTTGATCAAACATCTTAGTTCAGTTTACCTTAACTTGTTCATATTTTCGGTCAGCTTATTTTCTATTTCTATTCGATTTTGCTCGTCGATTTGAGACTGGTCTCTCAAAATAGTAATTTCTTCTTTAAGCGTGGCAACCATTTCGTCAGCCGTTTCCTGGGCTATTTTAGCAGTGATGAGTTCTTCTTTAATTCGTAACGTGTGTTCTCGTAACTCCTAAAATGGGAAGTTTTCGTTTAAAAAATCAATAATTTTATGCTTTTAGGTCCTTCCGTGCCAATTTACTGAAACCTAATGTTCAACTTTTGAAATAAGACAAAATGATTTATGAGAAAAAATTGATACGCTGAACAAAATCGAAATCCGAAGTTGAAATCCAGTAAGATGACATGAAACCACCATTTTTACGGATATTTATCACTTATTAGACTTACATCAATATCATCCGGCAAATTAATCCTTTCGTTTTGCAATTCTAGGGAATGTTTGGATTTCTTTCCGAGTAAATTATCATTTTCCATTTGTAATCTGCAATAAAAGTGAAAAATTAGTATTTTTACGGATGCAATAGCGAACAATTTATTACACGGATGCTCGACTCATCAACATAAAAAGTAGATAAGAAAAACTGAGTATATATTTCCAATCACCTATTTAATTCTCTCTGTACGTTTTCTCTATCGGCGCACAATTTCTTCAGTTGTAGTGTAACATCGTCATAAGTACTCGAAAATGATGCTCGTAATTCTTTCAATAATTCTTCACTCTTGGTAATTTTCGTTTGTAGAGTTGAAACCTTAAAGAAGGGACAGTTTAAGATTACTTCTCGTCTTCATCACAATAGTTTTTAAACATAAACATTTATAAAATAGTCACCTGTTCTTTATATTCTTCTTTCTTTTCGTTCCATTTTTCTTCCATATCTTTACGGAATGCGGTTTCTTTACTTAGTTCTTGTTTGTATCTCTCTAAAGCTACGATATGTTTCTCCAAATCGTGTATTTTTTGTTGTGCGTTCAACAATTGCGCTTCGTAATTGGAACACATTTCGCAAGCACCTAATGTTTTTTTACCATTAACCGGTGAACTATCCAAAAGCGATTCTACACAAAACAAAATAATACATATATCATAATATGTATTACTCATTCCAATGGTACATAACAAGATACGTAATTTTATTCTACGAACGACATTACCTTTGGCATTACTAGATCCGTTCGCAGTAGTTCTACGTTTTTCTTGATTTACTTCATTGGAACCTGAAATGAGCAATTATTAAAACCATTAACGCCACTAAACGAAAGTAATCGCCTAAGTAAACATTACTACACGTACGACTGAACAAAACTGATAATTCATTATCAATACACATGATTTTAGTAGTTTTTACAAAAAACACCGCGTACTCCGAATGCACCATTTTTGCGAATGGTTTCTTGACACGCGAATACGATCGATATCATCCAAACAAGTCAATACGAGTTTTTCTCTCAGTACTTAATGATATCAAAACCATAAAAGTTATCAAATAACGAACTGCGTTCTCTTCTTTGAGCCTTAAAGTAGTGCTTTCAATAAATCGACTATGTACTTTAGTACGTAATTTCTTCTATTTCTGTTACCGATAACGCGATGACATTGAGTACATATTTACCAAATAATTTTCTCACTTGTCGACACAGTTAACTAATACAATAATCGATAATACGTTACCTAAACTCGTAAAAACATTTTCACTCGATAATTTCATCTGAGATGATAGATCATCGCCAGTCTCATCATCCAAATCGATTATCTGCAATTCATGTAGGTAAATTAAATTTCAAGCTATTCAATAGTACAATTGCTAAATAATCATTGAAAATACGCAAAATATTTACAAAAATGCGAACTGTACCTTATCAACGACCACATTCCCATTACTCTTATCATCTGATATGTTCTGGAAAGGAAACAAAACACGATAAGTTGATTACGAGGTGAAACACGAAACGTGAAATATAACATTGAAAATATCGATTAGTGCTATGTACGAAACTTTCATTCATTTTACATGCTCTTGCAACTGGAAAAAATTTCGACGAACTAAATATCGAGTTAGATTCATTTTAGAGATTATTCAAGTTGATATCAGTTTCCAAAAATAAGAAAATGAATCGAATATCAAATTTTGAAGAAAACCTTGAACTAGGTACGTAGAAAAGGAATCTGAAAATGAACTTTTCTGCCAAAATTAATTATTCAATCATTACGACTGGGTTTGAGAATTATTTTACATTTTGTTGGTTTTGAGATACGTTCGTACATTTCGTGGAATAACTTTTTCAGAATTTTTAAAATAATTTTCTACTGAAGGGAAGGTTACCTATTGTTTTATTACGGATAAATTGAAATTATCTCGAAATGTTCGACTTTTCAAACAAAATCTAGGATTTAGCATACGCTTTTATTAATATTTTTCAATTTAGATTACAAAGATAACTTCGACAAAAAATTGCATTTTCATTTTTTTTTTGGAAAAAAGTCATGAATTTGAAAACGTGCAAGTTTGTAATTTATTTTTCAGATTTATTTTCGAACAACAATTTCAAAATACTGGTAGAAATTTTACGTAGAATTCTCCGAATTATTCTTTTTTGGAGAACTGGGATTTTATACCATCGTTTTCAGATCTGAACGCTGAACAGGATTTCGTAAATTATCACGGGGTCTCTTTTTTCCATCATTCAAAAAATCGAACAATCCAATTTACAAATATTTTTCGATAAATCAATATAATCGAAATCCAGTTCCATTCCTCAATTTTACCTACTTTATTTCCACTCTGATATCTTCGCACTTCAGCATCCATTTCGCGAAGCTTATCCTTCAACGCTTTAATTTCTTCTTCCAAAGGAACAACCAAAGATCGTAATACTGCAGCATCTTCTTGAGCCTAAAATGAATACAATTTGGTTTAAAGTAAAAATATCGATAAAATTTGACATAAAGAATAATTGCTGCCATAAAATTATGTATCATCGTATTAGTTTTAGTTAATCAACAATATGGGGACGCTGTTCTATTGAATTATTCAGAATACATAACACAAGCAAATCGTTTGTACCATATTCGAGTACAATGAAATTACACGAGTTTATTCAGCGAATCATTTGTACACACAAGCAAATGGACGTGAACAAATAAAATGCGCACTACTATACAATAAAACTAGTGCGTATGAAACTCGACATTCGCTACATTACATGCATACTATAATTAGGACAAAAAATTAATAAATTTACCTCAACTGAGTATTCAGACTGTGAGTGATACCCTTTCAATGACAGATTGATTTCAAAAATAGGATATTTCAAAATACGAATTCAATATTGATTTTTCATACTTTCAAGATTTTAAATCCGCAAACGAATGAATCGAAATTAGTAAAAGAAACACCACTTTTTAGAGGCTACTTAATTACCTTGTTCAATTATCCAATGACAGACTAAACTTTTAGTTAAAAACTGGAAAAAGTTACATGCATGAAAAAGCCGAAAAAATTAACAACAATAAAAGCGTGACGATACGACATTTACGTACATATTTGTTTACCTTCCGCATGCTATCGTCTAAGCTGTCCGATTCAGAGAACTGGGATAACGTAGCGTTGGCGAGATTGGTTGCTGTCAAGGAGCTAATATTATCGTTACTGCTGCTGAGTTGAGTGGTGAGTTGATTAGTAACTTTACGAGCTAAATTGGAAATCACAGTACTGGGTACTGATAGGATTTGAGGCATTTCTCCACCGGAACTCGAGTTACTCATTTTTAATTCGTTTAGTTCCGAATGCAGTCTCATATTGGTGTGGCGAAGTTGTTTATTTTCATTTTCGTATCTACTATTTTCTTCAACCGATTCTAAAAACAGAAAATTCAACAGTTATCGAATTCATAACTATTTTATTTTTGAATTAATTAAAAGAAAATCACCTTTAAGTAAATGCTGTAAAGAAGATAATTCATCTTGATATTTCCTAGTTTCAGCATCCAATTTCGATTGACATTCCAATGATAAAACTGTCATCTGACTTCTACATTCGTCTAAATCATTTTGTAACTGTTTGATTTCCGTCTTTAAACTCTGCTGATCTACTAACTGTTGCTTGAATTCATCTGTAAATAGAACCACCACATTTAGAAATTGTACGCAATCACGAAGTAAAGCAAGAAGAATACAATATAGCACAATTATAAATACCGCTACCAAGGCAGGCACACAAAAACTCACTTTCTTTTTGCAAATACAACTCTTTCATTTTCGCTCTTTGAACACCAAACTCTTCTTCAATTTTTTTCTTCTCTATTTGAAGAGAGTTGATTTGTTGTGCTAAATTTTCAACTTTATCTGAAGAAACAAGCTTAAGATAAACAAAGCGATAACACACAAAAGGATTGTTAGATTTCAAACCGGGATGGAGATGCTGCAGAATAGAAAGTAAAAATGAATACCTGAACCTGATACACAATTGAAAGTAAATAAGCAAAAAGATCAAAAAGATTATTAGATTTAAGAAAAAACAATTCAAAACACTCAAATTTTCAATATTTGAAATATTATAACAAAATTTCAAAAGTATCATTTAAAAAAGCAAACATTTAAAAAACTTCCCATGATTATCATGCGATATGCATTAATCCATGCAAGTGCAAAAAAAGTCAAAAAACCACCATCCACAATATATTTGCACAATACGTACCATCACTTTCATGGGCATTCAAATCTCCTTCATTGGTGATCGAATTCTCATCCATCATTTCCAAAATTTTATCAACAGAGGATGAGTAATGGAAAAAGTTGACGTGTGTGAGTTTCAAATTAGTTGTAACATCGAGAAATCAATCTGAACAGATGTTTAAAAACATTAATCATTTCACCCGTTAGAAATAAAATAATTACAAAGCTAAAATTCTTTATTTTGAACGTTTTCAGTGAAACGTGAAGATAAAATATACGTGAGCTGATATTAGATAATTACCCAAAAGAGGTAATTGAATTGACATATTGTACGAAAAATTAATTTACCTGTTCAATGAAGTTGGATGTTCGTGGTGTTTTTCGAAAGCAGCCAAGTTGGATAGTTCATTTTTTCAAAAGAATATCAAAGAAGAATATCACTGAATAAAATGTTTAAATAATTTCCAACAATTAAAATAAATAAGTACCACAAACCATAAAATCAACGCTTCGTCATAATTCTTTATCAACGTTGAAGTTTTTTTTATCGAATGCGTTATCGATTTTCTATGAAGTAGGTATTTTCATTCTTTTCCTATCATTCGAATCACAAAAAAAATTCTCATAACAAATCACAGATAAAATTTCTATTTTCTAGAACATTCATTGATCAGTCAGTGTTTCCAATACGAATTTAAAAAAAGTAATAGTTTTGAAATGAGTATGCGAATATTTTTGATTTTATTTCATAAAGCACGCAATAATAGAATATAAATCTTTTCTAATTTCTTTATACTCTCAATGGCTGTAGATACAATTGAATTAAATCGAAATAAATAAAATATCAATTCAGAAAGCTTCAATTTTGCTAATATTTGTACTGCGGCCACCTGAAAGTCCACACTACAAAATGACCTTTACGCTAATCATCAGAACATTGGTCAGAATCCAACAATAAAATTTTGTCAGACGATTTTAATTGAAGTGTTCGTAATTGTGCAATATCAGTGAATTGTCATTGAATTTTGTTAAATTTGAGTATCTTTATTAAATCTTTTCAAAAATGCCACGACGAGGACGTTCTCCATCCCCCTCTTCCAGGTAAATTTCAAGTTTATTTAATTTTTGACACATAAAAACACCTCGTCTGAGAAATCCATTATCAACATTTATGACCTTAAAATACTCCTAATTATTGAATTTACTCTATCCTTTGAGTATATTATTTGAAATATAAGATTGACCTGAGAAATACCCTATTTTTGATTTCATTTTGAGCCAATGAAACACCATTTCAACTCGACTGCATGATACGATGATGTGGTGTTTGCCCTATTGTAAAAATGACCTTTGCAGCTCTAAAATACCCGATCAATTAATTTTTTGTTGTTATTTACAGAGCTGCTCCCCGAAGAGCATCTCCAGCACCCCGTCAAACTCAACCAGTTCCAACCCAGGCGCATCCACCGGCTCCTGTTACCGCCGCCCCCCAACAACCCAGTTTATTCGGTCAAATGGCTGCAACTGCCGGAGGAGTAGCTGTCGGATCGGCTATCGTAAGTCAATTTTGAACAATTTCCGGCACAAAAAATGCTTTAGATAAGGACTAATTTGAGTGTGATACAGGGACATACCGTAGGACATGCTGTAACTGGCATGTTCAGTGGTGGCAGTGATAGGGAAGCGGCTGCCCCTGCTCCAGCTGCAGCACCTGCTGGAGCTTACCAACAAGAACAACAACCTGCCGGGGGTGCCTGTGCATGGGAGATCAAGCAATTCCTTCAATGTGCTCAACAACAAGAAGATATCTCTTTATGTAGTGGATTTAACGAAGCTATTCGTCAATGCAAAGAAATGAATCGTGAGTATTAATTTTTGTTTTTTATTTTATTTCTTACTTTATATTATTAAATTTGATGATTTTTCTTTGTAGGTATGGTATAAAAAAAGGTAACGAAACACCATTCCTAATTTCTACTTAAAATTAGGAAGCTTTCTTTAGAAGATTCTTCGTATCACGCCCTGAAGAAAATGTAGTTAATTACTTAATTTCAACATTAAAGCTTAATGCAAACATTCGATTTGTATTTTTATTACTTTGTATCAATCTAAGAACTTTGTAAAATTTCATGTGTCGATTGATCACATTCAATTGAAATAGCCTAGCGCTGTTTCAAAATCGTATTATTACATTTTCTTTTTTCGGTGAAAGTTGATTGATTTACCAAATTAATTAATAATATCGTTTTTCGCTGTTAAATATTATTAATGAATAAATCAATTCGGTATTGAATTTTTTTGACAATGCTTAACCTTGAAAACAAAGGTAGTTCACAAGCCAATTTTTAAGTTCTGTGTCGAAAGTAATTAAACAATTTTTTCAATGTGATGAAACGTACAGAAAAAAGGTACCAGTTTCGTCAACTCATATGACGTGTCTTCGGTGCCAAAATTGCACAATGATGGTAAAATTTCATCAGAATATTAAATGTACGACATTGATGAAATTTCTTGCCTTAGTATCTCCCACAAATTGTACGTTATTCGTTACTTGGTTGCAAGAATGAATTTTTCGCAGGTGCGATTCCATTTATAAATAAATATTAACGATGTAACTCATTGTGTACACATTGTCTAGATTTTACGAATTTCATTATGTGAATCGAAGCATTATGCGATTGATTTTTGAAAAATGTAATTTTCAAGGTTTCAATAATGCGATGAACGATTTTCCTCGCGAATTCAAAAATCAGGTAGAATAAATTCCTTTATCGTATGTTTGGTTCTGTAGCAAATTGCACTTCGACTTGCAATTTTCACTCGAATGGGAGCAATAATTGACATTGATTGAATAATTTTCACCTTGAAAGCTGGCTCCTTAACCAAATTCATGGTACAGAGAAAAGAAAGATGCTGCTGGTGATAATCTTTTATGGAGGGAAAAAACTTCGTTGATTGAATCACCTCATCGGGTATTTATATTCGAAATCATGACGTCTAATTTAAAAAAGAACAAGACTCGGATCAGTCAACGACCCCTTGTTGTTCTACGTAGTATGAGATGAACAAAAAATGGTACCAAAATTAAAATACATACACGTAAATTCGATAGAAGTTGATGGCCTTCAGCCAGCGGTAAATCCAAATACAAAATATTTACCTATTAATTAAATCGCTGCTTTGGTGAAATATATTTTCTTCGACTATTTTTCACGAGAAATTTTGTCGTTTATTTCACCTAGGTACAATCTGTACAATGCTCAACAAGCATGTTATTGTCGTAAATTCGATTGATTATTATGTTTATATTTAAATTTAAAAATTCAGGTGTTTATCATGGGTACCTATTTTAATTGGCAAAAATGTGAAAAAGATGAAAATTGACGAATGACGATTTTTTTTGTCTATGACGTCATTATCTATAAAAGATTAAAATGTTATCTTTTAATAATAATTAACAATTAAGTAAAAATATACTTCTAACAATTCTACCATTGGTTCGAAACTAATTTGTTAACGAATAATAATTCATCTTTACATATTATCAAATTTTCTCGAACATGCAAGAACGAGCAATTAAATTTTTTAAATTAGGTTACTGAACAGGTAAGTAGGTAGGTAAATCGTACCTACCTAAAAAATTCCTTGTATATGTTACATGTATGTATGTGTACGTACATTGTACACAAAATCAAATTATATTTCTACCTCAGCTCATCTACTGACGCAGTATTTCAAAGAGATTGCGCGTAATTTTATATCAGGAAATGCCCTAATTTATAAATTTTCTTTGTTATCAAGTCCAGTCGAGAATATTTAGATTTTTTCTATCGATTTCATAAAGCCTCAGGCAGGTATCCATGCCTACATTTTCTCAACAATACCTACTTAAATTTGTCGTTATGGGAAATTTTTTTAGATTGAATTTTTCAGCTTGTATACCTACAACTTTTGGCAACAAAGTAATGATTTTCACGTACTGGATCACGTGCTTGAAAGGTTTTCACCAAACATATGTAAGTGAGTATTTTAATGTGAAAAAATTATCTTTTTTTTGAATCTAGGTTCTATGTAAATTAGATAGAGGTACTTCTTTTCATTTTAAAATCAAAACGCAATATTTTTACGATAAAAATTTTATCATCGAATTTCGATATCGTTAATGAGAAATCATTGTAAATGCAAGAGACTTTTTCATCTAGATGTCTAAAATATCGAGTTATGATTTAATGATACCTACTCAAAATGTGTCAGAAGGTATAATTATCGTACGAGTACTTTTCTTAAAAGCGGAAATCTTAATCTGAAAATTCCTAAATCATCTAGCGTGACAGTTTTTACCATAGATTAAGGAAAGTTTTTATGCAGTTGATTCAATATAATATAGTTTAGCCGGAATGAAGGGCTTAAATCACTTTTAATTAGTGCAATTTTCGACAATAATATTTGATGAAGCGTGAACACGAGAAGCGAGACTCATATAAATACAATAGAATAGCTGATATAAATTGCATCGACTATCACTTAGCATATTACCTAATAGAAAAAAAAAATTATTCAATGTAATCGATTCAAATATACCACAATAATATTCAAAAATTTGACGATTAGTTCCGTTGCGAATCAGGATGACGGTGACCACAGTCTTCATTTTCAACATTTTGACTTCTCGTGTAATCGCGATACGTTCTACTTATTTAGTTATGAATTAAATGATATAGGAGACTGATTTGTAGAATAAATCTGTGTTCGGTCCTTGACGATGTATGTGAGTTTTATCTATGAACTTCGTCATTAGGATGTATATAGGTATCTATTGATGAAATTGGTGGATTTGGTATTTGATATTCGTACCCATATCTACTCATATAAATGTAAAAATAATTTACATATTAAATAGACATTGGAATTTATTTTAAAAATATATATTTGATATTAAATTTCAGAATTTTTATGTTTTTTTAAATTTTTAAAAAAATTACTTATTATTTTAAACACCAGTTGGCATGTGGTTTTTCTTTTAGTATGAAGCAAAAAAAAATGTTGAGGAAGGGAGCCATCAAGAATCGCCCTTGGGGCCGAACAGAAGGGGTTTTTAAGAGTACAAAGGCCCCTATTTCTGCATATTATAATGAGTAGCGTAAAAATTCGATTTTTATTGGTCCTCTTCTCCCAAGTTTTCTTTTGGTTCATACTAAAACAAAAACCACATGCCAATTTGGGCTCAAAAAAAGAAGTATACCTATCCTGTTCCTTTCGAGCCAACTGCTTAGACTATGTAGGATGAAAAATTAGGCTGTATCTCTTTTCCTATCTAATAAGTACGTTTTACCTATATTGAAATGTACAAAATCGTCGGTAGATTTCCTTGTAATCTTTTTAATAGGTGATGAAACATACACAGAACTATATAGCAATGAATAACCCATGCTAAGCATACGAGTACATAGCATTACTAATCCACTAATACAGTGTAAATGTTAAGTAGGTACTCATAGTTATTTCAAAAATCAAAGACAAGTTTCTCAATTTTTCAACTACGTATTGAATCGATTAGGTATAATAAAATAATCATCAAGTTTACCAATAATTTTGTAAATTTTTGATAAAATTATTCAATATGAATTCCCATTGTGATTATGTTTTGCCAATAATACCTAGCGTAGGTATAATTTTCAAAATATCGCGGAAACCCCAACATATGATACTTTATTACTCCCTCCCCACCTATATTCTTCCTCAGCTACCAACTAATAAAATGCGTAATTGAATAATCCTCCTGAAAAATACTTCTAAAAAGCAAAAAATCCCGCCAATCAAAAAAAAAAAAAAAAAAGGATACCCATTGAAAAAATCCAATTAAAAAATATTATGATATCACAAAAATCGCCAAGCAGTCATTACCTTAGCTATTGGGATCGATCATTTCAAGATCGTATGGATTATATCTATG
>FIZU01019835.1:0-11146 GCA_900064475.1 Pseudococcus longispinus | reverse complement strand
GGGGTTACCAAAATGGCCCTTGAAAAGCTTAAAATGTCCATTTGACCTTGAAAAAGTGCTCGAAATTTTTTTCAAAAAATTCCAAAAATCACCCTTGATACTATCTGCAATCCCTGCAACTTTGAAAAAATTCCGTTGAAAACTGACAAAACTAGAAATTTTTAACGAAAATCCTCATTTAACCCTTCAGAAGGGGTTAGAGTTGAGATATCGAGCTAAAAATTTTTTCACGGGGGTTTTAGACCATAAAGACCAATTTTTACTGAATAATTTAAAATTCGGTGCTCCGGGCCAAATCACCTCTATAAACCCGGCTATGTTCTTTCATCAACTTTTCATTTCTTTAATTTTCTTTAATGGGGGCTTAAATACACCACTTCAAATTCATTTAAGGAAAAAATAAAAAATAGGGAATTATTTTCTGATAAAAAAGAACAATTTTGACGGGCGGAAACAAAAAAATTGAAAATTTGAAAATATGAGCCATCCTAATATCTTTAATTATTTAATACCCTTCCATATGTTACATAAATTAAAAAATTGGTCCAAAAATTTGATCACTTTAAAGGTGAAAAAGCTTCATGAGAACGCCTTTCTCAGACGATTTTCGTTGCATAGCGCAGCTGGTAGAATTTTTTCAGCACAAAGGGGCGGATTCAGGCACGCCTTTGAAAAAGGCGGCAATATTTATACCTGGGTTTATAATTAAATGAATTTTTATATTAAACTTATAAATAGGTATTTTTTGGTATTCTGGACGTGTCCTACGCGATGTAATTTAATTTATGGATAATTTTTTCTTTTATCGTTTAATGAGAAAACTTTCAAAAATCGATGAATTTTTAGATGGATGAATGAAAGGGGGGACAGAGGGTCGTAATACGAATGAAATAACAAATCTAATAAATCTTTTAAATATACCTAGACCTATACCTAAGAGATTGTCAACGCAGGGGAATTGCTATTGGAAAAATTATCTACTTTTTTTTGTTTACCGGACAAACATTACTTTGTGAGTATAAAATGGATCTAGTTAAATTAGAAAGGGGATGTTTCCACATGAGACTTTTGTCTTTGTCAAGCAACTGAAATTTTTTCCTTCTTTTAGAGAAAATTTTTCAAGGTTTGATTATTAAATTAGAAATTCTCCAAAGATGAGATTTTTGTACCATTGGGAGGAAGTAGGTACCTATTTCTTATTCACTTAGTAGATGGCGAATTAGAAACGAGAAAATCTAATCATGCCAAGTACTCGTTTCATAGACGAATACACGTAAACCCGTACATAGAAGTTGGATTTGCTTTCCGTTCTGCTTTCAAGTGGAATTCTAAACTTGGAAATCAAAGTTATAGGAACATTGCCAAAATTTCAATTGAAAAGGGCTGCATTCTTAATGTATTTTCAATTTACAACTTTGCCCTGAAGTTCGACCACATCAAGACCAAGCGTATAATTTGCGCCAATCAAATATCCCCGAAATAAGCAAATTTTACCTACCTATTTGAAAAGTTCATCCTATTTTCTATACGTAGATACCTTTTATATCTTTTTGGGGTTCTATGATTAATGATACGTTTTGGAAACACCTATCTAAAAATAAATAAAAATCCCAAGCTTTCATTTTGAAATATGGTATGTGCAAAACTAACTTATGTATAATAAAATGAATTCGATTCGCGAACCGTGTAGGTATGTACTACGCCGCGAAGAAAATACAGACTGGGTGAAATTCACCCCCGAAACGTGATGTACATTTCCTTCAATTAAATAATCTTCGAAACTGATTTCCTGTCGCGTGAAATACCTACGTGGAATTTCTCATAAATCTTTCATAAAGCTATATCTACGTCTCCCACAATCTCGTACTTCGGATTGTTTTAAATTATTACATTAGATACATCTATGCACTTCTTGTTTGTAATTTGTAACTGAAGAGGTCTGCGAAGACGAGTCACGCCGACGCCGATATCAGTTTGAATTGGCGCCCGAAATTTCTTGTTTTTATCAATTTTCTATTCTTGAAATTTCGATAACTTTTGTGCGTCAAAATCTGTGAAAAAATCATTCGTTTAGATTTCAAGGGGAAAAATCAAAACACGTCGTCAACAGCTGTATTAATTGCCTCTATAATTTAATGAAAGTTTAGATAGGTATAAAGAACAGGGGTAGATTTTTCGTTGGCCCAATCATATTTCAAGACACATTTGTAAAGTAATTTCAAGTTTGGATGACGAAAATGGAAAAATAACTTGCGTTTTCAATTCTCGACTGCTGAAATTTGAAAACCGTATTTTTAATTTGAAGTAGAAGCTAAACAAGTATAAAAGTACGAGAAACTTTTGCGTATTCTTTTTATAGAATTTTTTTCGCTAGAAATCAATCAAAACGTGATAACTTTTTTTCAAAAAGGAATGTCTATTTATAACGTAGACTAATTCTCACTTTATTTCGTAATAAAATTCAAAAGATTACGTTATCAAACGAAAATTTCATTTAATTTTCACGTAGGTAATAAGTAGGTAGGTGGTATTTTCATATTGCATGTTGAAAAAAAAACGACTACCAGGATTTCGTTTAAAAAAAAAGTAGGTAAACAGGAAGAAGGTGGTGGAGACATTCAAAATTTCTTTGCTTGCCATTCCGGAAATGAAATATGAAAAAATAAATTTTCCAGGAGCTTATTTTTCGAAATAGCTACCCACTGTTCTTTCACTCATATTTTTGTTAGAATGAGAAAATTGTGGTCAGAAAAAATTTCGAATTTTTCAATTTTACAAGAAATATGTTATTGTAAACCTCTTTCGGATTGGATTTTCTTTGAAAATATATACAACCGCCTTCTTCCTAAGCCAGCGATGTGACATTTGAAATTTTCTTTTGCAATAACATGATAGGCAAATTAGAACAACAAGCAACACACGTATAATTGTTATAGGGAGAAAGTTGAAAATCAATGGGCTCAAAAGTTCGATGAATTTTTGAAACATTACCTAAAAACTTACATTTAAATGTCTGTTCTTTTTTATTATACGCATAAATTACAATAACTGCGATGATAAAACTCAATAACCCCAAAAAATTGCCTGATTTGCAAGATACAACTACCTACATAAAATGTTGAAAAAACTCGATTAATTTTTCCTGTACTTAATCTGGCTCTTTAAGCTTCAGCGCTTCACAAATTATAAAGGAGTGAGAATAAAAAAAAAGAAAAGGAAAGAAAGAAAAATCGAATATTAACAATTTAGCACCTAAATCTGGCTAAGTTACTTTCCTAACATTGTCTTTTTAAAACACCCACTCGGCAGTACGTAGGTACGTACAAAACTTTCATCAAAATCAGTAACTTGACACTTCGTAGAATTTTCCCTCGTTAAAATCGAATTTACGAACCACATCGCATCCTCATTCACGTATGATATAAACCACAAGTCTGCAGATAACTCGAAATTATCCATTTGTAATTGATGCCTGGAAATGAATGTCGTGGCATTAGCAAGTCAACTCTTATCTGCTGTTAGATACATAAAATCCTCGTAGAATTTTCTAGTTATAAAAACGCCACTTTTAACGCATTTCCGATTGTAATCTGTAAGCAGATATTTTTTTTTCAGAAAATGGGATTTTAAATCCATGCTTGACACGTCGATGTTGATTTCATGATTGGAAGGGGAGGGGATTTTAACCAGAAGTTCGACGTTTGCTTCTATTATCTACTTTACGATTACCTACACAAATGTCAAACAGCTTTTCAATAACTTTTTAATATTATTTATTAAAATTTCCATAACTTCATAAAACGTTGTCAAATTTCACAAAACTAATCAAAATTTTACTAAATTTTTGGTCGTCAATTTTGAGTGTCCCAGTATTCGTATTTTTTTTTATTGGGCTCCAGTCCTGAAACATGAGTATCCAATTTAATGTCTAAAAATTCTGATCATAAACAAGCCAAAAATTAAATGTTGACAAAAGATTGATCTCTCATTTTAATCAAGTTGAAACTGCCATCATTTTTGAAATTTTTTTCACAATTTCTTCACAATTTAAAAAAAATTTTAAACAATTTTCAACGATTGTAGGTAATCATTTTTCAACATTTTTATAGTGTTTTTCATTGATTGTTGAAAAATCTGATAAAAATTCAACGTTTTTTACAATATTTGAATCACCTTGCAGTATTTTTCAACTATTTGTGATAAAAATTTCAACAATTTTTTTTGGAGGTTTTCGAAAGTTTTCGTGAACTTCTAATCTTTTTTACCAGATTTTCGATACCTAATTCTAATGAATTTTTGACCATTTTTAATAGTACATTTCAATTTTTCCCTATTATTTTATTAACGTATCCAATGTATTGAGTTCGAGCAAAATGAAGTGGAAATTTTTGCAGATAAAAGTTCATTGAGTTCGTCGGACGAATTGAGGGTGTACGTTGAGTGATAAGAAGTCCAGGGAAGGCGAAAGAGCTCGTGTCGACTCGACCGACACGGCTTGACACAAGTCGGATGAACTTTGCAAAAGTCGTTGCAACTTTTTCCTGCCTCTATTTATGCCCCAGCAGTCTCCCTGAAATTTCATACTGAAAAGTTTAAACTTTGAATAATTTGGCCTTTCGAGTCGAAAAATGGCTATATCTCGGCAACGAAGCTCGACCTAGCAAAATTTACATCAAATACGTGATTACTGATCAGCGATCTCGAATTAGTCGGAAAACACACTCGATTTTGCATTAATCAAAAACAAAGTAGTAATTTTACCGCATATTAGGATGTTTTTTATTTGAAAAATTTTTGAAATTGGAGAAGTGCAACGCCTAGACTTTTTCTCTATCACCTGAAACTACTCTCAGAATTTTGTATTCTTTAGAAGAAATACTGAAAAAAATTACCTATCGACAAATTTTCAAAAAATCAACATAAAAAATTCTGTAGTTTTTGAACCCCTGCAAAAAAAAATTTTAAATTTGAATTTTTTAAATAAAAAAGTTTGAAAAAAATTATTAAAAAATAAAGGTCAGCAAATTTTGGAAAAATATGTGTTACTTTGGAAAATTCCACATTTTTCGAACCCCTACCAAAAATTTAATTTTAAAGTTTGGATAAAAAAAGTGAAGAAAAAAATGAAAAATTTTGAAAAAAAAACGATTCCACTTTTACAAAAAAATAAATCGTAAGTATCATTTTAAAAATCCTACATTTTTCGAACCCCTGCCAAAAATTTAATTTTAAAGTTTGAATTAAAAAAGTGAAGAAAATAATGAAAAATTTTGAAAAAAAAATTCCACTTCTACAAAAAATGAATCATATCATTTTAAAAATCCCGCATATTTCGAACCTCTGTCGAAAATTCATTTCTAAAGTTTGGATAAAAAAGTGAAGAAAATAAAGAAAAACGTTAAAAAAACATTGCATTTTTACAAAAAATAAATTGGATCATTTTAAAAATTCTGTACCCATTTTTCGAACCCCTGCCAAAAATTCAATTTTCAAGTTGGAATTTTTTTTCGAGAAAATGTTTGGAATTTTTTATTTCATCGACTCTTTAATTTAATTGCTATGCTGACAGTTTATTCAATTTTTTTCAGAAATAAAGTGTTCAACGTATAAAATTATTTTGTAATAAATCCTATGTGGAATTTTGAGACTCGTGGGCGCCGGTTAAATTTTGTTCGAAAAATCTGAAAAAATTCTGAAAATAGTTTTAGGTATAATAGAGAAGAGGTCTAGAGGATACTACCCCCCCCCCCAATTTCAACAATTTTTAAAATGAGGAAAACCCTATTGTATAATGTACAAGCCACAGGGTGGCCTATTTATAAGATCGATGGTTTTGAAAATAAAAAAAAAAAACTTTGACTGAAAAAATCTTAAAAACTAAGCACCCTAGAAAAAAAACTAATGGCTTTTAAGAAAAAGAAAATTTTAAGCTTTACAATTTTTATTTCTTGCATTTTTTTCGTAGCACCCTTAGTTTGGCCAGAAAATCCTAATTTTTTCTAGGGGGTTTAGTTTTCGAGATTTTTGAAATTATCAACTTCGTAAATTTTCCATAAACGTGGATTTTCTAGCCAAACTAAGGATGCTACGAAAAAAATGCTAGGGATGAAAATTGTAGAGCTTGAAATTTTATTTCTTTTAAGAGCTATAAATTTTTTCCCAAATGGGCTTAGTTTTCGAGATTTTTGCACTCAAAATGATTTTGTTCATTCTCAAAACCATCAGCCTTACAAATGGGCCACCCTATTATACAATATATCCACAATACGAGACAGTTGAAAATACGTGCATAATACTCGTACTATCGATTCGTTCATCTACTTCATTAAGTACTCAACTAGTTGACAATTTACCCAACGGAAACCCTTAATTGCCAGCTTTAAATAACTCTTCGCGTCCATAATACGATCGCCATTCCATATCACGAATTGCATAATGCACTAAAATATTGTTCATCGTTGCCAAAACGAAAACAACGCCGAATTACTCGTACGTGTAAGTACCTTCTACTCGCCACCGCACCGGTCGGGGAAGCCAGGGAAAAAAATCTCCGTAAAATGTACCCATATCTAACGCTGTACAAGGCGACGCGACGTTGGCATTACATTATTTGGAACATGTACCAATGTAACAGCAGCTACATACAACGTACTATTTTATAAGGTACCTAGTTGTATTATGATAAGGAACACGTTAAATTGAATGTGTCGTACACGTATGAAAAGTGATTTACATTGAAGTAAGCCAAGTGTGAGGAAAAATCCTACCGCCGACTCGATCAACCGCGAATAATAACCTTAATACCGAAATAGAATTTTCTTCGACGTCCTTGTTTGGCAGGCATTTGATCCGCACCGACGACGACGTCGCGTTGCGATGGGAAATCCGCAAAATCGTTTACAAAATTTTACATTGAAAACACACCTTACAATGGAAGCTAAGCTATTGAAACGCGCTAAAAATGTATTTCCATTAAAGTTTCAATTTATGAGGAAAAATTTTTCAATCCGAAATCGGGTAATTTTGTTGTATATGAAGGTACCTGCCTATATATACCTAATCTGGAAAGCTTTAAGCCAACGTATAACGTGTAGATTAAATTTTAGCCTCAAGTTTTTTTCGTTCCCTTTTTTTTTTATACAATAAATGTCGAAGACGTCTATATCTCGTTATAGTATATCGATCTAATACACTCGGCTGGGCCCTGTTTTATAATCGATTAGACGCATAAAACCCAATAGGTAACTTTCGATAAGACGAAGGTACAATTTCATAAGCAACTATCGAGTTACTTATATCTTTGTATACCTTCGACGTCATAAAATTCATCTAATATGTACGTAATTAAAACTTCAAAAAACTTATATTATCGAGTCGACTTCAAACGATTTCAAAACTCATCGCCCCCTTAGGCGGGCTAGATTGCAATTAGACAATTACCAAGGAAGGTTTTTGTAAACACAAGAATCAAAGATAAGCCTTAGATAGGGAAATTGGCGCAGCAGCAATATTGCCAGTTACGTTTTAGTTAATTCGTCGTGTTAACGAAACGACGAATATTACACGACGCGACGACGGTGCAAAAAATTACGTAGAAAATTCAATTAATTCAAACGGAAAACGATGTTTGATGCGAATTTCATGCCGGTGAGAACAAACTAGATGTGAAATTAATGTTAAATGAACGAAAAATTTCTTATTTCCGTTCAAATTCACGTTCGGTATTCATTATAGTAGATATCTGCGAAAACGGATCATTATACGTTCGAATAACATTACATCGAGGCAACGAAAGTTTAGCTACATTCTGTTCCAGAGAAACATCATGGTTAAACTTTGCAAAAAATAAATTCGTTTAAAAAATAACGTACTTACCTAGATTTTTTTTAATGAAAAAAAAAAACGAAGGACGGAATTTAATTCATTTAGGGCTAAAAGGACCTTTCTTTTATAAAACTTACCTTCGTTTTAGTTCTTTTTTATTTTTTTATTTTTTCGCATAAATGGCACTTCGTTGGGAAGATTCGCCTTTCGCTCGCATTCACCGGGGCAGATTCCCTTTATTTGAAAAAATATTTCACTAACAATGGCTGAAATCGAGTCGTTTCGGAAGCGAATTTATTTTTAAAATAGGTATATTTCAAGGTAAAACGTTGGCTTAGAGTTAAAATAAAAAGGTGAAATTTCGTATTCGAGTGTTTATTTTGGAAACGAGGTGCATTCGCCGCGCATCCCCGTAACGTGTTGGGTAATCAATCAATTATGAATCTGTCATTTTCGACACTTCGGTTTATTTTTATCTTAATTTACCGCTCGCCTGGCCTGCGTTTTACTTGACCGGTAGATGTTTATTTTTATGGCATTATTTTAGCCGAATGATTTTGCAGGGTTTTTTTCTTACCGAGATTTCCTTTTGGAGGAGAAAAATCTCATCTAGGATATGGCCGAGAAGGTGTAGATGATTAGGAACTAGGAACTTGAACCTTTTTTGAGGTGAATACTCGTAGCTGATCATAGGGTAGAACCACCAACTAAACCTAGGAATCGTTTCAATTAATTTCACGTATTTTACACATTTTAAAATGATCAATTGTGCCAATTTGACAAAAATACGATGATAAGTCAAAATAAGTCAATTTCATACAAATTTAATTGTATGCCAATTCGACAGAAATTTGATCATACGCCAATTTGGCAGAACTGTTGCAGTTAGGTTATTTGATGTATCAGACAGTGCGTTAATTTGACACTAAATTGATTATGTGCAAATTTGACAAAAATTTGACGATATGTTAATAGTTTTATAATGTGTTAATTTGAGTAATTTGGCACTCTGACAATGAGCCAATTTAACACAAACTTAATAATAAGTCACTTTGTTACAAGATTGACATTGAGTCAATTCGTTAAGAATTTAACACAAAGAAGATTTGTCATAAATCTGACTTTGAGACAATTTGTCACAAATTTGACTTTGAGACAATGTATCACAAATTTGACATTGAGTCCATTTATCAGATTTAAAATTAAGTCAATTCGTTACAACTTTGACATTGAGTCGATTTGTCATAAATGTGAGATCGAGTAAATTTATCACAGATTTGATACAGAGTCATTTTGTCAAAAATTTTACATTGAGTCAATATGTCACAAATTTGATATTGAGTCAATTTATCTATCACAGATTTCTCACAGATTTAAAATTAACTCAATTTATTACAATTTGTACATTGAGTCAATTTGTCACAGATTTGACATTGAGCCAATTTTTCACAAATTGAACATTGAGTCAATTTCTCACAGATTTGGCATTGAGCCAATAAGTCACAAATTTTGATATTGAGCTAATTTATCTATCACAGATTTCTCACAGATTTGACATTGAGTCAATTTGTCACAGATTTTACATTGAGTCAATTTTTCACAAATTCAACATTGTGTCAATTTATCAAAAATTCGACACTGAGTCAATTTATCACAAAGTGGACATTGAGTCAATTTTTCACAAATTGAACATTCAGTCAATTTATCACTGATTTGACATCGAGTCAATAAGTCACAAATTTGATATTGAGCCAATTTATCTATCACAGATTTCTCACAGATTTGACATTGAGTCAATTTATCAAAATTTGGACATTGAGTCAATTTGTCACAGATTTAAAATTAAGTCAAATTATTACAATTTGTACATTGAGTCAATTTGTCACAGATTTGACATTGAGTCAATTTTTCACAAATTGAACATTGAGTAAATTTATCACAGATTTGACATCGAGTCCATAAGTCACAAATTTTGATACTGAGCTAATTTATCTATCACAGATTTCTCACAGATTTGACATTGAGTCAATTTGTCACAGATTTTACATTGAGTCAATTTTTCACAAATTCAACATTGTGTCAATTTGTCAAAAATTCGACATTGAGTCAATTTTTCACAAATTGAACATTGCGTCAATTTTTCACAGATTTGACATTGAGTCAATTTATCAAAATTTGGACATTGAGTGAATTTGTCACAGATTTAAAATTAAGTCAATTTATTACAATTTGTACATTGAGTCAATTTGTCACAGATTTGACATTGAGTAAATTTATCACAGATTTGTCACAGATTTTACATTGATTCAATTTATCACAAATTTGACTTTGAGTCAATTTGTCACCAATTGGACATTACGTGATTTTGACACAAATTTGAAGTCGAGTTAATTCGTCACAAGTTTAACATCGAGTCAACTTGCGACAATTTTACATCGAGTCATTTTTCACAAATTTGACATTGATTCAATTTATCACAAATTTGACGTTGAGTCAATTTGTCGCAGATTTGACACTGAGTCAATTTATCACAGATTTGACATTGAGTCAATTTGTCACAAACTGGACATTGAGTGATTTTGACACAAATTGGACATTGAGTGATTTTGACACAAATTCGAAGTCGAGTTAATCCGCCACAAGTTTAAAATCGAGTCAACTTGTGACAATTTTACATTGAGTTATTTCGTAACAAATTTGACAGTGAGTCAATTTATCATTGATTTCATATGGAGTCAGATTTGACATTGAGCTAATTTGTCACAAATTTGACATTGAGTCATTTTGTCACAAAATTGGCAATGTATTTGTCATAATATTAAGTCAATTATAGGTATACAATGTTTGTAATTTGTGTTGAATTGAGCGATTCTTCACACATTTCACATCGAGACAATGGGTCACTTTGACATTGTGTCAATGTGATGCAAATTTCACGTTATTTCAATAGGCATTGGTAAATGACTAAATATGACAAATTGAAATCGGACACAAATTTGACGATACATTGAGTACCTATAGTTTTTGAGTTTATTTGACTTGAATAACTTCGGTGGACCGAATTGTGCGATGATTGGACCAGATATGGGTGGTTCAATTACAAACAGGTACACCTTGAAGATTTTCTGCTCAATACAGTGAGACCTATCTTGAATAAAGGAAAGATATCAAATTTACAGGTAAAAGACTTTGGCTCTAATGAACTTAATTGGACCAATCACAGTTCTATCAAAAATATACAGATGGGTAATTCTCAAAAAAACGGCATATTTCTCAATGCAAAATTTAAAAAAATGAAAATGAAAAATAATTGATTTTTTTT
>FIZU01019832.1:0-16290 GCA_900064475.1 Pseudococcus longispinus | reverse complement strand
GCAGATTGGAATTAGGGCGATCCTGTGTTAAATGAATAAGTTTTTATTAATTATATGTCATACTTACAAAAAATTGAAAATTCTAACACAAATTTAACCTCCCCAAACTTTTTCTTTTCAAGTATAGATAAATTCGAGGTACGATTTTGGCAGTTTGCAAAGGTATGATTTAAGTAACAAGCAGTAATTTTTGAAATTTACCACACATCTGATAAAAACTTGATAATTTTGTATTTTTTCAAATAGAATTATTTCAAAATCTCTGTTCCACAAAACGAAAACAAAATTACTCCCCTCCCCATCACGAGGTTTTTACAAAAACATTTAAAAATATTAGATCATAATTTCAATTTTTCTTCATATGCTGACAACTTGGGAATCGCTATTGCCAAAAGCGTCACCTCCCGTTAGATCTTGTTATACTGAGAGTGGTATGATTTAGGCGCTGGTACGATTATGGCAACCTTACCCTATGCTTATGCATACTGTTTTGAGATTTTTTTTACACTTTTACATGATTTCTCATGACAGGGACAGAAAAACTTCGTATTCTTGCAGCCTTTTTTTTTTTTTTAACTGGAAGAAATATGACAGCATTGGTAGTCCTCTTGAAATCAGGCTCGATCACAAAGTAGTTTTTCTTACATTTTGATCAGTTATTTTATGCATTTTTCATATTTTTTTTTTCAAATTGACGCCGACCCTTTTAAGTAAGGAAGTAAATTTTCAACAAATGCATTTGCATAATTTTTTTAAAATTGAAAACAAATAAATAGAGAGATACCTATATGCATACAGATACGTAATGCGTATAAAAAATAAACAATCATACCTACAAGCAAATATATCTACTCGTATTTTATACTGTAGTGCACGAAGGATGTTTTGTTTATTGAAGGCGAGAGTATAGCTTTTATTGCTCTGTTGATACCTATCAACGCTCGTTAGTCGTCTTTCTCTTTCTACTCAATGTGAAAAAAATACTTACTTGCTGGAGTTTTCAGAATAAGCTATGATCCTTTGATAAAACTATGTGCGAAGCAATGAGTATTATGTATTAGTGCATCACATAGTTACCTAATTATTAATACCTACTCATTAGCAGATTTTATACTCAAAAGTTATCAACTTCCTCAAGAATATTAACATATTCAACTATCTGTAACACACTAACCATTAATAAAAATATATGTACAACCCAAGTAATGTCAGATTAAAGGCAACTACAAATGCTGCCAACATCACCATTCTGCAAACTTTTTTCCGCTCTGTCTCGTAATAATATCTTAGCTGAGCAGGATCCATTACGTTGTTTTTTTGACCAGTATCTGCAATGAAAATTTTATGTCATCTTATTAAATGAGTACCTATAAACATTGAATTTTGTTACCAGTTGTCATATCTTTGCACTGCGAAAAATAATACAAATTATGTTTGCCAGTCTATTTTTATTTTATTTTTTTTTTTTTTCAAAAAAACTTTAAATTTCTTTATTTCCGAATATCCGTACATCCTAAGACTAACTTACGACATAACAGATACACAGAAACAAGAAATTACCCCCCTCCCCCTCAAATGAAGACGAGCTGGCCATCCAAACCGGGTCTCCTAGGCCAGTTACCAAGAGGCGGGGCAACCCCTTCGGGTGTTCGGAGCAGTGACAGCGCCTAGCTACCACCACCACCCACCACCCTAACAAGGTCACCTCCCCGCCCCCAGCTCCGTCTTTTTAGGGACTAAAGGAGAACACATAGGAGATGCACCGGCCCCTCACACACACCCCACACTCACACTCCCACGCCCCTCACATCACCCCCCCCCCCCCCACCATACACACACTCTCACTCGTGCACCCTGCATCCACCCCCGCCACCGAACGTATTGCGGCACACCGATGCCAGGAGAGGAACGTATCTTCTGGACTTGTTGACCGCATACTCGATGTGGGCGTCCCAACGTAAGTCCGCGTCAATGATGACTCCAAGGTACTTCATGGTATATGTAGGTCGGATTCTTTGACCGATTACATTGACGTATTTCACCGGGTCGCCCTGTCGCGTGCCAGGACGACGACGATCAATGACTATGCATTCAGTCTTATCGATGTTGAGAGATAGCCCTCTCGACTGAATGAAGTCGTTGATTTTACTGGATACGTATTGAGTACGCTGGCGTAGCTCCTCGACGGAGTTAGCGGCTATTACCGCCATAGTATCGTCTGCATAGCAGAAAATATCAGACCAAAATTCCTCGATGAGGTACATGACGTCGTCGAAATTCACGTTCCAGAGTTCGGGCCCAAGACCGAACCCTGTGGGCAGCCGCAAGTGATCCACTTCACTACGTCGCGGTATGATACGGAGCGGTTGGAGAAGTATGACTTTAGGATACGTAAAAAGTACTGCGGCAGCATCCGCAGAACTAGCTGCCGCAGGATGTCTGCCCACCTGGCGTGATCGAAGGCACCCTTGATATCAAATGAGAGGAGAGCCACTAGAAAGTATTGGTCCTTGGTACTATTAATGCAATACAACAACTCGTGTATGCATTGCTCCGTGCTGCAGTATTTTCGGAATCCGTACTGCCTTTCGTGATGAGGCCTGTCCTCCAGGAAGGTGTTGAGTATGTTTTTGAGCATTCTCTCAAAAACTTTTCCCATAGTGGGCAGAAGAGTAAGAGGCCGGTAAGAATCGACATTGGACGGGTCTTTCCCCGGTTTGAGGAGCAATACTAGCGAGCCCTGTTTCCACGGTGCCGGAAAGTGTCCTGAAGCTATACAGGTGTTAAATAGAGTAGTCAATACGTCGGGGTGAGCGCGATGTAGGTTCTTCACTGACTTATATCCGATCTTGTCCATCCCAGGGGCGCTTCGGTTATTCATGGACTTAAGTGTTTCGGCAATTTCTGCAGCTGAAATAACTGGAGCCGGACCAAGCGTACCTGTGATATCCGCTTCGACGAATGGGGATGGATCGTCGGGGAATTTGGCGTCGAGCACGGCCTCCGGCTCGAGGTCTATTGTTGCAGCGCTACCGGAGATACGTTTCTTTACGAGGAGATTATACGTGCGGCCCCAGGCGTCACGATTGGAGCAAAACTCCCGCCAGGCTCTTTTCTTCTCATCTGTGATGGCGTTACGGTATATATGACGAAGCCTGTTCCGGATGGTTTTCAAGATCGCAGATTCGATGGGGTCTGTAGATTTCCTATACAGCTTACTAGCCCTGTTGTACGAAGTCCGCAATTGGCGTAGCTCGTCTGTCCACCATGTAATAATCCCGGTGGCTATGGGGGAGGAGGCCTCTTCGGTAAGGTGGTAGAGTCGACCGGCTAGATTTTCGCAGTATTCGTCAATTTCCGAACCTAACCTAACCTAACCTAACCTTTTTTTTTTTTCCGGGTTCCCCAATCCCAAGACGGGTGGGGCAAGTTTATTGATTTTAGCCTGCTACAACAAGTGAGAGACTAACTTAGTAGCTATCTTACGACTTAGGTCTTATAATAGTCATACTAATACAATAAAATATATGAAGTAAATAACTAAGTAAGTTATACAACTTAATAGTATGAATTGAAGAATTAAAGTGTAATTTAATTGGCCAAACCGGACCGTCCCTTAAGGGGGCGGCGGGCCTTACAGCTTATGAAATGGAAATACTTACTAATTACGAAATAGAAATATTTACTGATTATGAATTAGAAAAGGCCAAACCGGACCGCCCCATAAGGGGGCGGCGGGCCTTACAACTTATGAAATAGCAGTTACAGTTAATAAATAGGCCAAACCGGACCACTCCATAGGGGGGTGGCGGGCCGTACAGAAATGTAATAATTAAGTAGCTCTATGCAGCGTTACGGTTAGCGTTTTCTACAAGCGAACTATAATAGTTCGGAAGCGAATTAGATAGCGAATATTTGTTACGGGGGGGGTGCTGTTATGAAGCGTTACGGGTAGCGTAAACTACAACGAACTATACAGTTCAGAAGCGTATTACAGATAGCGTAATTGTTACGAAGCGTAACTCGATTGCGGAAAGCGTAACTCCCTGTGGCTCACTACTAGAGCGCGAGGTAGCGACTTGCCTTTCGGATTCTCGCTACTAGGGAGGGATAATTGCGAGAATCGCACGATGTAGTACTAAGCGAAGTTACGTAGGCGTAAGCGATGCCTGAAATAAGCAATGTTACTGCGTATGTTACAAGCGATGTTATTAGAAGCGTAACTCTCTAGGGCTCACTACTAGTGCGCGGCGTAGCGACTTACCGTTCGAATACTTGCCCTTAGAGAGGTGTGTAAGCGAGATAACGATATTCGTATCAGAAGGCCAAACCGGACCACCCCTTAAGGGGATGGCGGGCCGTACAGAAATGTTTCGTAATAAGAGGAATTCGATGTCTTGTTTCGTAGAACCTGAAAGCGTAACTCCCTAGGGCTCACTACTAGTGCGCGACGTTGCGGCTTGCCGTTCGGATGCTTGCCGCTAGGGAGGGATTAGAAAGCGAAACTTACAGTTTTGACGTAGTGGTACTGGTAAACGACCGCGACCGCTCTTCTGACCAGAGCTTACGAATCACGGAGCGCATATAACTGAGGTGTCGTACGTTGCTGGGGTCGATCCTAGCTAGCGGGGCTGGACGGTTCTCCGGGTGTCGTGGACAGTCGCTGAAAACATGATATGGATCCTCGAACTCTCCGCATTCGCATAACGGGGATGGGACACGATTCCGCTTGTGGAGGTAGGCGCGGAAGCAGCCGTGCGCTGACAGAGCTTGCGATACATAGAAGTCCAGGACGGAAACGCTCGGTGTGTTCCGTACACTGGGTAGTACTGTTCTTGTCCAGCGTCCATATCTGCTGGCGTCCCAGCGGGACTGCCACGCGTCGAGTAAGGCTTCTCGGAACATCCTATCGACTTCGACGAAATTGTCCTCTTCACGTTGAATAGACGGGAAAAATAGGAAGTCCGGTACCGGGTAACCGTTTTTAAGGAGGTATTTGAGACTGCGTAGCGCCACTTCAAATTCGAACGGAGGAAAGCTGGCGATTACCCCGGCTGCTTCGACGCTGACGGTCCGCGGTATAAGCAGGGGGTATTGATCGCAATCGATCTTCGTAAACGGTTCAATAACAAACGGTTATTGGCGGTGAACAATCTGGTATAGAAGAAGGACGAGCAATACTTCAACGTAGCCAAAACCGTGCCTGTGTACATGATTCTCCTGGCCCAACAGGAATACCCGAAGGTATTGCGGCAGACCGATGACAGGAGAGGGACATATCTTCTTGACTTATTAATCGCATATTGAATATGGGCGTCCCACCGCAAGTCCGCGTCTATGATAACACCGAGATACTTCATAGTGTACGTTGGGCGTATTCTGCGACCGATGACGTTTACGTATTTGACTGGATCACCCTGTCGGGTGCCTGGACGACGACGATCGATAACTATACATTCAGTTTTTCCGATGTTGAGAGACAGCCCTCTCGCCTGAATGAATTCGTTGATTTTGGAGGAAACTTCTTGTGTACGTTGACGTAGCTCCTCGACGGAATTAGCGGCTATTGCCGCCATCGTATCATCTGCATAGCAGAATGTAGCCGACCAGTATTCTTCGATGAGGTACAAGACATCGTCGAAGTTAACATTCCATAGTTTGGGGCCCAAGACCGAACCCTGTGGGTAGTCGCAAGATATCCATTCAACTACGTCGCGGTAAGTGACGGAACGGTTGGAAAAGTATGATTTGATGATCCGTATAAAGTACTGCGGCAGCATCCGCAGAACTAGCTGCCGCAGGATGTCCGCCCACCTGGCGTGATCGAAGGCACCCTTGATATCGAAAGAGAGTAGCGCCACTAGGAAGTATTTATCTTTGGAACTGTTAACGCAATTCAACAACGCGTGTATACATTGCTCCGTACTGCGGTACTTACGAAATCCGTACTGTCTATCGTGATGAGGCCTATCTTCCAGAAAGGTGTTAAGAACGTTTTTGAGTATCCTCTCAAAAACTTTACCCATAGTGGGCAGTAGGGTAAGCGGCCGGTAGGAGTCGACACTAGACGGGTCTTTACCCGGCTTTAGCAGGAGTACCAACGAACCATTCTTCCATGGGGAAGGGAAGTGCCCCGCAGCTATGCACGTATTGAACAGCGTGGTAAGTACATCTGGATGGGCGCGGTGCAAGTTCTTGACCGACTTATAACCGATTTTATCAGGCCCTGGAGCGCTACGATTGTTCATGGTCTTTAGCGTGTCTGCTATATCAGTAGCTGCGATGACCGGGGCTGGACCGAAGGTACCGATGAATTCCGCTTCGTCGAAAAGGTCGGGATCGTCAGGGAATTTGGCGTCGAGCACGGCTGCTGGTTCAAGATCCATTGTAGCAGTGCTACCGGAGATACGCTTCTTGACCAGCAAGTTATACGTTCGACCCCAAGCGTCGCGATTGGAGCAGAATTCCCGCCAGGCTCGCTTCTTCTCGACAGCGATGGCATCACGATAGATATGTCGAAGCCTGTTACGGATAGCCCTTAGAACCACAGATTCGACCGGATCTGTGGATTTCCTATGCATCTTACTGGCTTTGTTGTACGAAGTCCTGAGCTGACGTAGGTCCTCAGTCCACCAAGAGATGATTCCGGTAGCGACTGGGGAGGAGGCCTCTTCAGTGAGATTATAAAGTTGGCCGGCAAGATTTTCGCAGTACTCATCGATCTCCGCAGGAGCCGCGTCCGAATTGATGACTGGAATATCCGCGTTGACGAGGAGTTCGTATAGCTTTTCAGTATCTATTTTGAATTTTACGGGGGGTGTAGGAATAACTTCGACGGTATTTACGGTAAATGTAATTAAACGATGATCGGACAGGACGTCTTCGGGGCTCACTTGCCAATCCCTGACGATGGGGTCGCTAACGAGGGTAAAGTCAGGAGATGAGGAGTATTCAGCATCGTTGAGTCTCCAAATTCGAGTAGGAGTTTTGTTGTTACAAATGAAAAGCTCGTGATCGTCGATAAACTGTTCGAGGATGATGCCTCTGCTGTTGGTGGCATGGTCGGAGTTACAACCTAACCTAACCTCATACTGTTCGTATCCACCGACGCGTATACACGTCATCGCGAGCTGCTCCGTGTACTTTTCGAAAATTTTTCGGGATAAACGGCGTTTTCTTGCGATTTTTTGTGTCGTGCGCTTCGGCAATTTTCGTGCGATGATTTTGAGCGTTTCCGCGCCAAAATCGGTTTAAAACTCACGTAGTTATCGCGATCTTTTTGTCCTCCCTGTGCAAAAATTGCTATATGTAATTTTGCACATAGGCACCAACTTTTATAAAACTTTTAAACAATCGTGGAAAGTTCGGGTTTTTTCGACTGTTTCGTGTCCGCGCTGTTCCCAGAAGGCAACCGATCCAGTTCCCGGGAAAATCCGACCACGGAAACCCAAAATATTGGCAAAAAAACGATCTTTTTTTTGACCAAAAAGGTACAGATGTAAAACTAACTTTTTTAATTTCGAGTCTTTATTAGAACTTTTTTCGCGTAATGGAGTCCAAATAGGCGCCCCATTAATATACGAACCTCAGCTGCGCCCAAAACGCGCGAAATTTTTCAAATTTTGGGCCCAAAATTTTTGAAAAATTTTTGGAGCTCCGAACAAAAATTTCGGCTCGGCCATTTAAAAGAGGCTTACAAGCCTAATCCGTCGAACTATCGAGGGGTAAAATCGGTTTACCCCAACCGAAAATAAAACAAAACAAAAAATTAATAGGCTAAGACGCGCCTACAATGTCACAAGTGCGTCCAGGTGGGAAAACGGGCGTTGAATCATCCTCGGAAGGTGACTCCGACGGGGAACAACAGCCCGGAAAGCAACAATCTAGCAAAACCAACCCAAAGAAGCAAGTCAAAAAATCGAGAAAAACCAAAAACGAAAATGAAAAAGCCACACCTACAATGACTCCCAATGACTTTCAGAGTAAAAACCAACAGCTGCTAAACGACTGTAGGCAGCAACTCGAAGACAGTGGTAACTTAAAAAGATCCATCAAAGAAGCCCTCCTAGACCACTTCAACGAGCTGGAGGAACTTGCGGCCAATTTCGCCAAATCAATGGCGGAGGAGGTCCAAAAAACAGCTAAAAAACTAGCCGATACCCTAATAAACAAGCAACAAACTACCAAAAAATCCAACCCAAACACCCAAACAATAACCCCCGAGTAGCAAAAATTAAACTCCCTAATTGCCAAACCCAAAACTTTCGCAGAAATTGTAAACCAACCCGTTAAAATGCAAAGACTGCCGGAAGAGGAATGGAAACAAGTGCAAGCGAAGAGGAACAAAAAAAGCGATAGAAACCAAAATAACGACACAGTGATCTTTAAGTCTGCCCCAAATGCAGACCAAAAAGCAATGGACGTATTCAGAGCTAAGGTGAACCCCTACGAAATGGGACTCACCTTTGTCAAAGAAGCCGAAAATGGTACCGTACTGGCTGCTTGCTCAGACGAAACCAAATTAAAAGCCCTAACACAAGCACTGGCTGGTAATCTTGAACCAGTGCTTAAAAAACAAAAAAGACTCCCCAACTCGCAGTGCATAAGCTTCCTAGTGGATGCACCAAGACCGACATAGAAAGGGTGGTAGTAAACGCCACTGGCGAAGCCCCCGTCTTCGTCAGGATACTCAAATACAAGATAAACGACCCAAAATCTGGCACCTTCGCAATTGTAACAGCATCCCCAAAGGCAACTGCGGCGTAAGATGCAGGCCGGAGCTGCTGTCGTTGCATGACCGCGCCGCTGGGAACCTGTTGACGGGGTTGCGATGAATCCATGGGCTGCTTCCGACCTTGTGTTTTGCCTGAAGACTGCGGATGTTGGACTAGATCAGGATAATGATTTCATGCGCCGGACGAAGTTTTAACGCCAGGTAGGACTTTGGCAATGGCGGCGTCTACCATATTGACAATTTTGGAGGAAAGCTTGGCCAATAGTTGTTCTTCTGAGATAGAAGGCAAAGCGGAAGCTGAGGCGGCGGATTGCGCGGCCGAGTCTGCAGTACCTAACACATAAGTACCTATCTAAAATATAAAATATACACACCACAAAAGCCACCCCAAAAAGGTGACTTTTGCAACAAAAGGAACCTTTTTGAATAAAATTAAAAAAATAAACATACACTTCGGATAAAAAAGAAAAAAAGAATACAATGATACAAAGTTACATAAATGCACAAAATCCGTGGAACGGAAAATTCGAGACAAAATCCGCGGAACGGACTTCGAGTGAAAATAAAAAATAAAACTTGGATAAACGAACAAATACACCGCGGAACGGATTCTTAATGCTTCGGTCCTAGATCACGGCCTTTTCCTTTCGGTGGGTGGTTTGAGGTTGGATCACCTGATTTTGCATATAACAGCTGCTGCCCCGGCTTGAACCTACTCGTCGGGACAAGCAGCTGTTTTCCTTCGATACTAAGGCATAGGTTATATCCGCGGATTGATACGTTGAACTCTTCGGCGAAGGTTTTCCCGAGGATAATCTGCGATGTTCGAAGCGACGAATCATGGACGACCAGACCTTTGATGTTTATCTTCGAACCAATATACATTTCTACATCCACTTTACCTCCTTCGACCGCCGAGTAGTTCCATCTGGAAGGGGGCTTCCAACCTATGAAACCAATCACAGGTTTTCCCCCTTCCAATGGCTGTTTCGCCACGTGCTCTACCGCTGAGTTTATGTATGTCATGGGAAGACGCGGATCGAAAATAATCTCATTTTCGATCGAGACATCGATATCTTCAGGAGCAAATTCGCTCAAATCAAACCGCCGCAACACCTTCGTCGAAACTTTATTATCCAAGGATTGCTTGGAAAACGAAGAAGTGGAGGGGGGAATAATATTAGCCGACGACGCACCTATAGCAGGAGGGGTAATTTTGGCTTGAAGCAATTCGAGCTGCTTCGAAAGATTTGAAATTTGTTCATCACGCTCACGTATTGACGAACGGTAAACCTCCTCTCGCTTACTCGACAATGAATCACTGCGTTTAGATCGAATACGCGGATTACTATTCCACATGTCCAAAAGCGACATCGATGGAACTTTCATAGGTAACCGATTATTCAACCCATGATTCAAATTAGGATTAACAACATCGGATTCCAAATCCGAGGAAAACTTATCATCATCGTCATCTTCGACGGTCACTACCTCTTTTTCAGCATCACCATCGACCTCTGCAGAAGCACCTAACAAACCAGCATCAACTCTATGCTGCCTATCTGATAACAACTCAACATTCGGTCCGCGATCACTGGCCGAATCAATTTTCAATACAACATTATCCGAGGCTTCTTTCTCACCCTCGGGAGTATTTAAATCATTAAATTTAGCTTTCGACCTTGTCGAAACACCTGAGTCAGAATTAGATTTCATTTTATCCGAGGATTTACTCGAGGTAATTTTCCAGGAGACGACGACCCTTTATCTCCCTTCTTACCCCTGCCAGACGATTGCTGGACCATTTTACTAAAAATAAAAATAAAACATAGCATTATGCTATGGAATACTCGTTCTCGTTTGTAAAAATTACGTTAAATATTTCTAAGGGGTATTTAATAATCCAATAAATAAAAATAAAAACGATTAAAATTATCATTGGTGATGTTCTGTTTGAATTACGTAATAAATAAACAAAACACGAATTGAGGTTCGAGCGCCACCTAGTTTTTTACCAAGGAACTAGGAAACCGAATGGAAATTCGCAGATACGCGAGAGATACAATTAGCACGAGTTAACATACGTATCTAGCGTTGCACACGCACTTACACCTACTCCCCTACAGCTACATGCACAGATAAGGATACAATAGCGAATACGTTGCCATGCAACGACGCGACGATTAAACCGGACCTATAGCGATAATACCTGATCGGTGGTAGTAAGCTTGTAAAATTTGGAAAACAAGAACAGCTATTTCGCCTAATATACCCGAGATATTAGGTTACTTTTAAAACAAGAGAAAACACGGCGTGATATTTGTGGCCAACAAATATCACTTCAGATCGAAGATAGTATCTCATCCGAGATACCATCTTGGTATTTTTCATCCGATGTGATCGACACATCGGATTACTTAAAACAAGCGAAAAGTATATTTCCTTTAGAATGTTACAGAAGAAGAATAATTAAATTATATTTAATCTTGTACGTATTTATTTCAACAAAGTCGACACCATAATAAACATCCTTTTTCTATATCAACAACACGAATATTATAAACATAATGATTCTAAACTTACTAGCCGCATACTTTTACTAGCCAACTATATCTACCTCTAATGATTTCACCTAGTGTATCCGAGACACTAGGTTACTTAAACAAGCGTGAAAGAAATCTACAATGCTACCTACATTCATCTTGATTTATACGCAAAAACGAATACGATTATTGATTTATAGCACAAAACGATCAAATTTACATACGCACAACACAGCTATGATAACATACTAGACATCAACGCTGTTGCGTTACACACTTGAACATGATACGCAGTGCATCCAACGCGTATATTTAAATGCATGTAAAAACACATAGAATTCATTCGGATTAAATAAAACATCACCAATGTAATTTCGGTTGGCCTATCCAAGGTTTTACTTTACGTTACGTTAATGAAAAATTTATTTTATCCTTGGATAGGAAGAAAAATGAATATTTTTTTTATTCTCATTTTGCACGAACAGGGTTTTAGACCTAGGAAAACTTTCGAAAAAGGGACCTAGGTCCCTGTTCGGGCGCCATTTGAGCCGTTATAAAATGAGAAAAGAATTTTTTTATCGAGATTTTATCTTTTATTTGTCACAAGGACAAAAGATCAAAAAGAAATTTAGGCTTTTCAAAACATGATATGCTTTGAACATTCATTTTTCTTGGGTAAAAACAAAGGGGGACAAAGATGAAAGCAAAACCCCGAAGGGCAAGAAAAACAAGCAAGTACTTACATCAGTACTGGAATCAAATTGTATTGAAACGAAAACACAAAATACAAGAAGAAATTTCCCGAGATGTTACTCGGTTAACTATAGAACGAGTATTGAATTGGATAAAAATCATTTAACCGAGGATACGTCGGTGGATGCTTATCTGCTATTTCGGGTTTCCCCGGAACAATGAACATACCTAACACATAAGTACCTATCTAAAATATAAAATATACACGCCACAAGAGGGCGCTCATCAGTGGTCAAGCGACCAAAGAGGCGGCTCAACTGAGGTGGCGAAAGAGGCTTGAAGATGTGACAGTTGAAATTGAAAACGCAGGAGTGACACAGCATAACTCCACTGCCGCACGGGTAACAGTAGGTCGCTGGCCTACCAGTCATCTGTGCCGTGCAGTCCTGGGTTTCCCAATGAAAGAAAAGAGGGGGAGATAGAGAAGAGAGGGGGAAGTGCACTCAGCGACCAACAAGCATTGATCCCAGGTGAGTCTTGTCCGCGGTTGCTTATTGGAACTTTTTGTTCTTATTCGCAACTATCCCACGCGACGGGCGTGGGACTTCCCACTATCTGCAACCTGTGGACGCGCCCGGTGCCTGATCAGGGCAAGGGGGAGGACCACCCCACACCCCCCGGCCCCCAAAAACCGACCATGTCCAACTTTTTAAAATTAAAATTTTGAAAAATTTTCCGAAGTCAATTTTTCGGGGCCGAGGGGAGGCGACCCCCCCCCGGGAACCTAACCTAACCTAACCTTATGTAGTGCGATCTGGGGATTTCGTTTGGTTTTTTTTTAAATGGGCTGCAGCTCAGCTGCAACTTTCATCTGTAGCTTTTTTAAATTTTCTGAGTTGTTACATGACACTAGCACTCCACCACCTGCCATAGGCTTCGCAAAGGACACTCCGTCCTCGTAAGGGTTAACGATACGTTGCAACGACGCATACGCATCGTCCCCTTGTTTTTTGGATTTTAAGAAAATAGTATTCTCGTTGTTTTTTTGTTTTGGATTGATTGTTTGGGTTGTCTCGGGAGGGGGTGCTTTATTGATGGCTTTGGCTAGTTGTACTGGTTTGGTTGTGGCTTCGGCGTATGTTTTTGGCTGAGTTTTTCTTAAATTCTCAACTTGAGAAGTTGGGTTGTCTTTTGATTTACTTTTTAGCAGTTTACTCTCTGTAGCTTTGGAAAGTTCTGCCGCTATTTTGGCAGCGGCGTTTTTTATTTCCACTTTTACCTGCTGACGGTGGTTAGTCACCAGTTCGATTATTTTATCGAACCGGTTCATTAAACCACTTTTAATCGTAGTTTTTAAATTACGACGTTTGAACTGGTCCACGATAATTGACCTTACTGCGTCGCAGTCCAGTTGGTCTAAGCCGCAGCCCAAGCGGGGAATTGCGAGCTTGTAGCCCTTTTTTGATTTACACTCCGCGGCCAAAGCCTTGATCGCGGAGGTAAGTGCGGGTAGCGTGGGCTTACCGTTGAACAATTTTTTGGTGACCAAATAAAAAATGTATCAGTTTCCTTTTCTGAGGACGGCCACTTCGCCAACCTTTTTATTCTGGCTCAGTCTATACAGTCCATACAAATTGACTTAGGAGGTTGCCCTTTGGCAAGCGAATTCAATAGAGGTTTACGATGTGTCTTTCGGGAGTTTTCAGCAGTTTCCCATCTCCTTTTGATCCCCAAACACTTGATTTTTGGACAATTCTTCGCAGTTTTTAATGCTGCTTCATCGCTATATAGCCCTCTCATTTTTAATTGCGCCAGTCTTCTTACGATTTTAGCATAGGATATGCTTTTGCTATGGGTAATTTTGCGAAAAAAAACCTGACGAAATCGTCACGATAACTTTTAGACATTACCTACCTATGTCAAACTTTTTTGGACTTAGAAAAATTTTCAGATTTTCAGATTTCCATTAACTTTTTGAACTTGGGAAATTTCAGAGATAATGCTGACTTCTAGACATTATGCCAGACAAATAATTTAGACTTTTTGAATTTGAAAAATTGTATAATCAGGGCAACTTTCTGATATTTTTTCAAGCAGAATTCTTGGATTTGGAAAATTTCAGATATTAGCATAGGATACGCTTTTGCTATGGAGAGTAATCTCGCGGAAAATTCCGTAACAAAATTTCATCACGCTGACTTTGTCAGACTTGACTTTTGGGCATTATGTCAGACTTTCTTCGACTTGGAAAAATTTTCAGATTTCCACCGACTTTTAGACATAACAGACTTTCTTGGATTTGACCACTGACTTTAAGACATTTTGTCAGATTTTTATAGCTATTTTTTCGCTGCGAGAAATTCTCCACTCTTTATTTGATGTTCCTGGAAACTACCTAATATTTATTAATTTCATTAGTCCAATTACCTGAAAACCCCCCGATGATGTATTAGTACGTAAATTTAAACGTTATCGGTTGTTTTAATATAATGAATACGTCATCCGAGTAACACGCTATCGGGCATCTATGACATTTCGGGCGTGGTGATTCGGGACCTAAAATGATTCCCTATCAGATAACCGCAGAAACCGCCGATATAGCTACCTAACGTCGCTCATTTACCTATACATATGTACAATATTCTGGTCTAGTCGGATAGAAGGTTTGAGGAGAGGAAGAAATATGAAATGTACTCGCACGTGTATTACACACACCGAGTAAATTAATAAAAATAAACAACGACGCATTAACATTATTTCATTATTAAGATGAATATTCACGAATTTTTTTTTTTTTTTCATCGGTTATGTCACATTATTCGTATATCATTAGTAGGAGGTGTTCGAGCGTTATAAATATTTATCATTTTGTATAATGAATAAAAACTGGGCTTCTTTTACGTGTTAATTTTGACCAAAATGAATTCTACTTTATAAAGGCTCGTGTACAGAGTCGGACCAGGCAATTGTCCGGTGGCCCGTCGCCATAAGGGCTGTTGTGCTGGACTGTTCAATAAAAATTGAAAATTACAAAATATTTTTACCTTTGAGAGTCGTAGCTTGAAAAGGTGCCTAAAGTCGGAAAATCATGTTTTTTTTAAAAGAATTTGACATAGCACCAAAATTCAACCATTTTAGGATGATTTTCACTATCATAGCTGCTATATTCACGAAAATATAATGAATTGAATTTGAAATTATGAAAAAGTTGTTTTTGAGAAAAATGAGTTTAAAGTTTGAAAAATTCAAAATTTTATTCCTTTTTATTATTTTTTTTTTTTTCAAAAAAATTGATTTATTCTAGTCAATTTTTATCTAAAATTTTACAGGGAATTCAAAAAATGTACTCGAATAGTGGTACGAAGCGAAATAGTATGCCCAGTTTATGTTTTGTGATAAGAAATCAGGTAACGCTTTATGAAAGTTTTATTTATTTGAGAATAGTCCATTGATGAGAGTCATTGCTGAAAACAAAACAAGAAATGATTAAAATAATGCTTATAAATAAAAGCGCTTGAATGGTAATCAAAATAAAAACTTACACATACAAGAATGGTACTTCCAGGGAGGCGGTTTCATCTTTCCGAGAACTCTTTCAAAATGAATGCAGGGCTGAAGTCAAGTCACTGGAAAAAAAAAAAAAACTCAATTATCGGTATAATTGATATTTTAGAATACAACTAAGTACTTACATCACGTTATCTGCTTTGTTTGGAATGAAAATTCCGATTCTTCGGATATTAAATCACTGAAAAAAAAAGATAACGATTAGATTATATGATACTTGGCTACATCGTACAAAAGATAAAAAACGATTACTTACACAGTGGATACTTCTGGCGTACTTGTTTCGACAGAATTAAAGCGGTGTAAATTACTCATTTTTGTTTCACTAGGTATTAAAAATTGGTAATGAAAATTTATTCAACAAAAATTTTTAAACAACAATAACATCAACAACATCTTGAGATTGTGATAAAAAAAAACGACGTATTTTCCACGAGAACACCCCCGGAAATTTCACGAGGCTCGGGCGTTGCCGCCCAGTGCCCCATATACTACTAACGTTTTTTCCCCAAAAATGACTTCTTTTTGAACCAACAAGGCTCCCCTCCTGAGTGACCTAGGGAGCTAAAAATTCCCATGGAGAGTTTTCGACTCATAATGAACAACATATCCAAAAATTAGCAAAATCAAAGCATATTGATTTTTCACGCTCCGCCCCACTATGTATACTAGGGTGGAGCGCGAAAAAAAACATACCTCGGATTTTGACCAAATTCAAGGGGGTGGTCATATTTATATGGGGACGAACCATGA
>FIZU01019827.1:0-19110 GCA_900064475.1 Pseudococcus longispinus | reverse complement strand
AAGTCTGTCTGACAAAATGTCTAAAAGTCAGATTATTTCTGAAATTCTCCAAGTAAAAAAAGTCAATGGAAATGTGAAAATTTTTCCAAGTTCAAAAAAGCCACACAAAATGTTTAAAAGTCAACTGACCATTTTATAAAAATTTTCAAAATCGAAAGACTTAGAATTTCTGAAATTTGTAAAGACCCAATAAGTCTGAAGTGTTTGTCTGAAAAAACGTCCAAAAGTCAGCATCATCTCTAAAATTTCCCAAGTCCAAAAAATCAATGGAAATCTGTACATTTTTCCAAGTCCAAAAAAGTGTGACAAAATGTCTAACAGCCAGAGTGACGAAATTTCGTGACGGGCGGGTTCTAGCCTGTTATTCTCTGTTTAATCATTGTTGAGTTATTTTTTGAAAATTGCAACTCTCCCCTCCCATTCCATCACAAAAAAAACAATTTTATAACTCAAAATCAGGAGCATTTTTGAAAGTATAGCGAAGTCATATCTCAAAAAAAAATTTTAATGACGTAATAAGGACACAAAATTGAATCTTACACTTGGTCACTTGAACTAATCAATTAGGAGCTATTTAGTGCAATTTGATACCAATTTGAAAATTTTCCAAAATTTTGAGTCAATCTTCGTCTTCCTTTGAAAACCCATTTTTCTTTTTTTTTTGGTGAAATTGCATCAAGAACATATTTGGGAGGTCGAAAAACATCAAATTTTGATACATGAATCCATAACGTCGAAAAATTTTTATTTTTGGGTCCCTTTCCACCCCTTCCAAGACCGTTTTGAGGTTTTAGACCAAAATTACTCCAGAAGTGAATTCCAGACTTGAAAATAATCTACACTTTCGAATTCAAAATTGTTAAAATTTTCATACTTCATTCTTCAAAATATGATTAAATTCATAAATTGGTCAAAAAATCGTGAAAATGGTTGAAAATTTTGTTGAAATTGCATACAAATCACATTAAATATCGTAAAAAATTGTCAAGAAGTAATGAAAATTGTTGAAAATAAGGTAAAAATTATTGAAATTACCATAATAATTGATGAAAATGGCGCAGGAATGGCCACAAAACTATAAAAATCTAAAAACCTCGTAAAAATATTGTTGAAATGCAAAAATCACATCAATAAAAAACAGGTAATTCTGAAAAAAAATTACCAAACAGAATCATGCAAATCGTCCAAAATTTTGTTAAGATTGTCTAAAACTTTCAAAAACAAAAAAATTTTCCAACACGAACTAAACAATTTCAAACACTGTCAACAATTTTCAAAAACTTACAAAATATTCCAAAATCTTCAAAAATAGTAAATATCGTTAAAAATTAGATGAAATTTTCAAGTTTGGGAACTTTCAGAATTCCAAAACTTATCATAATTTTTAAAAACTTCCAAAAGTTTTAAAAATAGGTATTTTAACTATAATTTTGATTCGGCTCCCACTTCCCTTGAATCGATTCTCTTCTATTTTTTTGCCAAAATAACTCGTTCACAAAATTTTACAATTTCGGATCCACCCTCTTCCACCCCAGTGGATAATCTATCGAGTTAAGGGTCAGAATAACTCAAGATATGGATTCAGGAACTCCAAAAAATAAAACAAGGTCGAAAACGTTAGAAAACACCGACGAAAATTTCCTTCAAAGTTAAATTTTGATGAAACAATTTGTGTCGAATAAAAACTCTAAAAATTAAAAAGTACTTTGAGATTTAAAAAAAATTTTTGTTTGATCATTCCAAAGAATTAAACAATACGTATCTGGTGAGAAAAAAATCCAAATTTGTAGAACTGTCATTTTTGGAAAAAAAATTTGAGATATGAATTGAGTTTCTACTTTGAATGTGCGATATGATTTTCAAATACGAATACCTCCCTAAATTTATCAGTTAGGCAAAATTTGTACATGACCTTTTTTGTAGCTCTTTCCAAGAATAATGAAAAAGATCAGATGCAAATGTTGTTCAACACCCATATTCACGCTGTTATGACACTTTGAATAATTCAGAATCGAATATCGCCCAAAATTGACAATTTAGGCAAAATTTGCATATGACTTTTTTTGTAGCCCTTTTCAAGGGCTACAAAAAATGTTCTATGAAAATTTTTTCTAATATCAATATTCTAACTGTTATGAGACTTCGAATAATTCGAAGCCAAAAATCTCCTTGAATTTATCAGTTAGACAAAAATTGTACATAACATTTTTTGTGGCATTTTTCAAAGGCAACATAATAGGTCATATCCGAATTTTGTCCACCACCCATATTTACGCTGTTATGGGACTTCGAATAAGTAAAAATCGAATATCGTCCAGAATTAATAAGCTAGGAAAAATTTTCATATGATCTTTTTTGTAGACCTTTACAAGGGCTACAAAAAATATTACATATAAATTTTTCCTAATATCAATACCGAAGCTATTACGAGACCTAAAATAATCTTAAGCCAAATATCTCCTCAAGGTGATCCATTAGGCCAAATTCTTTCATAATCTTTTTTTTAGATTTTTCCAAGAGCAACAAAAAAGGTCATATGCAAATTTTATCCATCACCCATATTGCAGCTATTATGGTACTTTAAATATCTCCTTATCGAATAATAACGCCATAAATATGTCAAATAGGTAAAATTCAAACACCATGTTTTCGAGTACCGTGAAAAAAATTTCAAATAAAATTTACACTCGTTTTTCGAATCGAAATGTAATACGAGACTGAAAATTTTAAAAGCTTGTGACGCCTTGAACGCAGTAAAAACGAAAACACACGTTTAAAACAAATTCAATGCCTCTTGCATGCAGATTTTTCACACGAAAAAAATTCCGCCGAATTATTATTCCGAAAAAATCGACCTTTAATTCGTACCCTAACTACGACACGAAATTCATAAATTACGAATCCATATTTAGGTACAATTTGGCAACGAATCATAACTCCGCAGTCTGGGTACCGAATTCAAATTGTATTCGGTCTGCTGGTACATAGAAAACATCTGGTACAGTCTCGGTCTCTCGCTCGGTCGTCATCATCGTCCAAATTATCAAAATGACCTCATGGTTATTTTTCTCTCTCGACAAACAAAGATTTCTCGAAGTTGCATATTTTTCCAACAACTTTAGCATAAACTGTAATTACTTTCTTACCTGATAATAAAACCGCGATGCAACGTTTATCTCCAATTATGATTCAATATCGTTTCGAATGACATCAGACAGACACACTCTGAAAATAAAAAACACGCGAAAATTTATCAGCTAGCGAAACGAAATAAAACGCATCTACGATTAATTCGAATTCTTTGCGAAATAAATGACGGTAAACAATTCACCTTTTGTATCCGTACGATATTTTATTTCGAAATAAAAATTACAGGAATTCTGCCTCTCTCTCGACTCCCTCGAGACTACAAACCGTGCGGCTTTGAAAAAAAAAACAATAACCCTTATACGTAATCGCATAATTCGCGAATATTTTTTTACATTCTTCAAAGAAACACGCGAAATGTTTAATAAATGAAATTGTAATATCAAACCGAAATTGCATCGTTCTATGTACAACACACGACTACACAGCGAAATCAAACTGTTTAATTCTTTTGTAAAGCACACAGTCTCGTCAAATTCGAAAATATCCCTACAAGGGTATTCTTTTCTTGGTGTTTTACCCCTTTCCCTATCTCTTTGTGATTCTCTCTACGTCGATACGACGAAATTACTCGATTGTGAAAAAAAAAACTCGTTCGCGAAGTTTTAAATCATTTTATACCCGGAATTACGAACGTAGGATCGGTTTTTCTACGTTAATATAAATGTTTACTTTTTCTTTTGTTTTATAAATTAGCGCCGCCGTCGGCAATGAAAATGTCGAAAAAACTACCAACTTAATTTCATGCACCATTTGTTTAGTCATATAACGCCATAAGTTCATAATAAACGAGGTATGTATAGTATACGAGTTCCTTTCCTTTTTCTTTTTCGCATCGTTTCAATAAACGAACGCATGAGCCGAAAAGAACGCATTTTTTCCACATATGAGATCCTGAGCGTGCGTGTGTTTAGATTTAGAACATGCAGAAGAAATGAAGAGGGGAGGTGGGGAGTGAGGCTGACGACAGTTGAAAATTGTATGCGTCTGGTGCATTTTTAGGGGTATTCGAATACTTTCTAAAATAATAAATAATTCTTTCAAGGGGTAAGAGATTCTCTAGAAATGGTGCAGAAGTTTCAATTTTCATATTTCAGTTTCTGTTTGGTAACTGTCGATTCAAATTCCCCCTCCTCCATTCAAGGTGCCTGTACGCCTTGGTGGTTGTATGAGGAATTTCCCCCAAAAAACAACAATTTTTGGGGACCAAAGGTAATTGCATTTTTAGTCGAAAAAAATCTAGGTTCAAATCAAACTGGAAAATCTTACATTTACAGCGAAATTTTTTTAGAAAAATTGCATAAAGAGTCAGATGAACAAAAGTAAACACTTTTATTCAAGGAAACTGGAAAATCTTACATTTTCAGAGTGAAAAATTTAGAAAAATTATCAGAAAAATGGGAAAAAATCTCACTCGAATCCGAAATTTTGACAGCTTTGCCCTCCCCACCCCTCAAAGTGAAGTCCCGTTCTTCATCATTTCCATAAAATGAGGAAATGGGATCGAGTACATGCTTCCAACGTCCTGAATGAAATTTTCAAAATGAGTAAAAATTGACAAAAGTTTTCGTTCAAGTTTTTGAAAAAATGAAAAATTACAAAAGCAAAAGTAAAAATTATTTACTAAAATAGATAAACATCAAAAAAGGAGAAAATTGTGTCAGAATCAACCGATCAAGTAAATTTTCCAAAATTAAAATTGAAAAAAATCGAGAAAATCCGTGAAATTTCTAAGACTTAGACAAGAAAACTGTTAAATTCTGAAAAAAAATTTTAAAAACAATTTTGGAAATTGATAGCATGTAATTTTGTCAAAATTCTTGAAAATAAAATTTGGAAAAATTGTTGAAATTTAAAAAAAATAAAATTTAAAAAAAATCGAGAAAAAATTAGTGAAATTTCCAAGATTTAGATAAGAAAACTGCTAATTTCTAAAAAATATTTTTCAAAAACAGGAATTGATAGCATGTTAATTTTTTTAAAATTTCAAACAATTTTATTGAAAATAGGCTAAATAAAAAATTTGGAAAAATTGTTGAAATTTGAACAAAATTAAAATTGAAAAAAATCGAGAAAATTCGTGAAATTTCCAAGATTTAAATAAGAAAACTGTTAAATTCTAAAAAATATTTTTTAAAAACGGGAAATTGATAGCACGTAATTTTATCAAAATTTCAAATAATTTTATTGAAAATAAGTATAAAATTTGGAAAAATCATTGAAATTTGAACAGGAGAGGTCGTGGAAAAATAAAATTTCATATAAGGGCGAACATTTCCGCAGAAAAGGGTATTTAAAAGCTTAAATTTCATCATTTTTTTCTAGTCCACACCCCCCTGGACCCCCTCCTCCTTAAATACGCCACTAAACTTGAAAACTGAAAATATAAAAATTTAGAAAAATTGGTGGACTTTGTTGAAATTGTGAACAGCATTTGTGAGAATTTCCAACATCAACACAACAACATAAAAATTCATAAAGGGATGTACAGAGATAAGAAATAAGGGATGAAATTTTCTGAAATTATCAACAATGTTATTAAGTCAAAAAATATTAAAAAATTGAGGAAATATCTAACTACCAATTGAAAAAGTGATGGAGGACATTCGTAAAATTTGAGATCACTTTCAAAATTCCCAACAATTATTAAATTTTTTAGCCCACTATTTGTTGATTTGTAAATTCTTCAAAATTTAACGACTCTTTAACCTTTCAAAAAATGGTAAAATCAAAAAAAAATTGCATGCACAAAATTGTGGAAATTCTTAAAAAATTATTAAAATCCATAATAGTGGTGAAATTTTAAAAATAGGAAAACCTGAAGACAAAATTCCTAAAAATTGCTCAAATTTACAAATAATAGTTGAAATATTGTGAAAATTGTTCAAAAAAATTTTTAGAAACGTAATCCTTCGAAGAATCATTAACTCTTTTGTGTTCAGGAGAGTTTTTAATTTTTTCATCTAGATTGAAGTCAAGTTAGTGGACGAGTCGGAGTGATTTTCACCTGTGAAAATTGAAATTTCTCACAGAAAATAGGATCAAATCAAAATTAGCTGCTCTTATTGTCCTGTATGAGATTTGCTACAAATTGAAAAAAATTCACTCAGAATTCCAGAAAGAAATGTGCAAAAATATCAATTTTTTTATGATTGCAATTAAAAAAAAAAAAGTTGAAATTTTGAGTTAGTGATTAAGATATTTCAGGACCTCAATTGAACCAAAATCAGAAATTTTCATACTTTTAAAACAAAATGAAAATATTGTAAAAGAATTTTGGATTTATTGTGAAAATTTGCACAGGAAATCTGATTTCAAAGTTTTTCAGACGAAAACAACAATTTTTGGAATAAAATTTTACACACTAACAACCATTCTCTCGAAATTATCATTTTTGATTGTTGTGTTCAGATCAAAGTAAGGGTGAAAATTTGTCATCCATCGAATGCAAGGAACTTTCAAAGTATAATAGTACGAAAAATTTCCACCCTTACTCTCATTTCAACACAAGTAATTTTAATTTTTCAAGAAACACTGGTTAATCTTAAAAGCTGATTTTCTGGGTAAATTTTCAGTTTAAATCGAAAATCCTCTTGCAAGATGTTTTTTTTTTTTTTGGAAATCTATGACTTTTTCATGACCTTTTTTTACACATTGAATGTTGTTTCCTGGAAAATTTCTGTCACTTCTTCCCCCCCCCCCCAAGAGACATGAAAAAAATTAAAATTAATTTTAGCCCAAAATCTGAATTTTGACCAATAAAAAATCAAAAATCCATAACTTTTCTATGAACCAGTAATTTTTTGCATAATCCATGACTTTTCCATAACTTTTCTGTGACTTTCATGACTTCCACGACCTTATTATTTTATGAAAATATAGAAATTTCTAATTTTGGGTAAATTGGGGCCTTGAAATACCTGAATTATGAACTCAAAATTTCAACCAATTTTTTCAAAAATGATAATAAAAACATTGGAGGTGGAAGAAATTGAAATTTTTGCACCACATCTCTTTTTTTATTTCAAGAATGAGTACTTGCGAGTGCATTTTTTTAAAAATTTATAGCAAGTTTTACACAAGATAATTAAAGTAGGTAATTTTGCTTCCATCTTATTTCTAGGGTGAAATTTTCATTTTCGTTGGAAAAAACGAACTCGTGCACTAAATTGACTTGAGTCTACATGATGCAACAAAATTGTTTAAATTTCATCTATCAGATCTCTACTGGACATAAACGAGTTAAAAATATGCAAAAATTTTATTCATTTCGATCTCCTCATTTCTCAAAATATCACTCCTCTTTCAAAAAATACCCTCGGACAATTCTTCCCATCACTTCGTATCAAATCCACATTACACACAAATAAACCAAGCATATCAAAAATCTCTCAACAATGAGCAAAATCAGACCCTTCGACAGATCCACCCAAACATCAAAGAATAAATCAACTCTTCGTACACAAACAAGCAAACGATACAATTTCTACGAACCAACCACAGCTGCTCAAATATCCACACGTTTGATCATCTCGCTCAACCACAAATACGACTCTTTTCACTCATCAAACATTTCTTCTCACGTGTGCTTCTGCCTTGAAAATTTCTCACGCGGAGGTTAACTATTCGAAACACCGGGCAACCTCGTTCATTTACTTTAGTTTTTCGAATTAAACGCCCAGAAAAGAGAAAATATCTATTCCAATTTAAGTTTTCGCAACAGACTTTTCGCGCAGTAATTTAAGTTTAGTTTCTTTGAGTCAGCGTCGGCAGATGAATTTTCTATTTGAAATAACCCGACGACAGAGACATTTCGATGAAAAGCATCTTACGCAGTGCAAAAAGCTGCGGAAAAAAATACCCGGCGACGATTTAAAACGAAAAATGTTTCGTAGTATGGCGGAATTCTCATTAAAAAAAAAGCCAGGAATAAAAACCGCGATACAATATTTAAAAATAATTTTATACATTCATCTTATATAGCGTCATTTTGGGTTTTAATTTCGGTCTGAAGAGTACGTTTTTTTATTTTTTTTCTACGTAAATATAAATAACGCGAGCGGATGCATTGTTAAATACGCTTACGAATTCACAAACGTGCCACATTGCTTCTATATAAAAAAAGATACCTATATCTTTCAGCTTTTCTTTTTTTATAGCTACGAGTATACGATACCTGCTGCTACATAAACATGTATCTATCTAGAGATATTAGCGAGCAGATCTGGTGTGTGTGCAGTTTATTTAAATGCATATACAAACGTACGTACGTTAAAATATAACGAGCCTGATGCCATGTATACCTACACATAAGAAAAAATCGCATCGATAAAACATATTCTTCTCTTTGATGTATTAAAGTGACCCGATTCAGCGGTCGCGTGTGGCCTCAGCAACATCAACAGCCACAGCACTGTAAAAAAATCTTTTTTAAAATCGCCTCGCGCGTCTCTTTTCGGAAATGAATCAGCTTTTTTTTTTGCCCCTTTCGCGTCCGTTTTCCGCTCGCCTTAGATTTGTGCTGTTCGCTTCCTTAATAATAGTCACAATTTTGGAAATAATTCTTCTCTCCTTTTTTTTTTTCGGGGTAGCTAGATTGATTATTTTTTCCTGGTTGCTTTCGAATGCGTTCGAGACTATACGAGTTAGCCTGGTCTTTTGTCCGATTAAAAAGGCCTTACTGGGGACTCCCTTCACCTTTGCCGGCGCTTTTACACCGAACGAGCAGAATCGATTATCTTCAAAAATCGCATGGAAAATTCATCCGAGGGTTTTCAAAGAAGCGAAATCTTTTAATCGTGGATATGTTTTAAGGCTTTAATCTAAGAATTAAGATTGAAATTATTTGATTGATAATACGAGAAAAAAAAACACTTGAATACAGGGTGTTCAGTTGATAGTACGGTGCCTTCAAATCAGCAATGTTGCAACCCAAACTGCACAAGTGCATGTATGTTTGCCGATTCTGAGATTTGAAAGGGGAAAAGTTACGCATTTAAAATGGTATTTTCATTCAGAACGTCGTAACTCTTCTGATAATATAGATAGAAAAAATATGTTTGAAACTTTTTTGTAGAAAATTTTGAGTTCTACAAAATGAGTTATGTTCATGTTTTGTCTAACTCTAAAATTGAAGGAGCTATGATGACTTTAAAATTTGCAAGCTCTGAAACTCCTTGAATTTACGAGTTAGATGAAATTTGCAAAAGACCTTTTCGATAGAATATGTCACTTTCTACAAATTGAGCCATATACACATTTCGCCTAACTTCAAAATTGAAGGAGCTACAAGCATTTGAAAAATTAAAAGTGGCATAGATGTATAAGTTGCTTTAAATTTTGACTTGAGACAGAATCTTAATGCTCACAATGCAACTTTTAAAACTTATAAAATTCAACAGAAAAAAACTTCGTTGATTTTTGTGTCATTTGAGTAGCAGTATCACTGGTTTGAAGGCAGTGCAATGCTACCAGAACACACTGTATACTTTTTCGTAATTAATTTTACAGTTCAAACGAAACTTTCTAATGTGTGTAGTCTGAACGTCAATTTCTTTTTCGAAACACTGGAAAACCAATTTTAAAACTTCTAAACAACCGATATTTAATTATTGAAATTGACTACTGCAAAAATTTCTTGAAATGTCATAAGAATCTTTCAAAAATGATTGAAAATACTGCAAAAAATAAAATTTTCTCAATTTTCACAATTTTTTGAAAAAACTTTATGAAATTTTCAATAATTTTCGTGATACATTTTCAAATTCGTCAAGAAAATACAAGGTGACTCATTCAAAAAACCAACAAAAAATACTTTGACTGCAAAAATCTCGAAAACTAAGCACCCTAGAAAAAAAGTATCAACTTCATCGGAGAAAGAGAATTTCAAGCACTACAATTTTCATCGCTTGCATTTTTTCCGTAGTACCCTTAGTTTGGCCAGAAGATCCATGTTTATAGCGAATTTACTAAGTCAATAATTTCAAAAATTAAACAACTTTGACTGCCAAAATTTAGAAAACTAAGCTCCCAAAAAAAAAGCTTATCACTCATAAAAGAAAGAAAATTTCAAACTCAGTTACCCCTATTGTAAAAACTCACCACCAAAATTGTTGAATCCCCCCACCCCTTCCCGAATTATCACGTTTTATATATCGAAAAGGAAGGGTGAAAAATTTTAAAATTTTTACGGATTGTAGGCATTATGCAGCTTCACTTATGGAAATTTTTTCAAAAAAATCCAGGGATGGTGGTCCGAACCGAATCTATCCGAACCGAACCGAACCGAACCGAACCGAACCGAACCCGAAACCCAAAACCTGGAAAACCAGATAATTTTAATGAAACCCGAACCGAACCGAACCGAACTAAACCGAACCGAACCGAACCGAACCGAACCGAACCCGAAACCCGAAACTCGGGAAAAACAGATAATTTTAATGAAACCCGAACCGAACCGAACCGAACCCGAAACATATGAGTTCGGAACACCATCCCTGAAAAAATCAATTGTTTCCTCATTTTTTGCCCTTTGAAATTTTCAAAAAATTGCAAAAAGAATTGAGTGGGGGAGGGGGGTTACATGACTATTTTTTAAAAATTTTGTAATACCTTCAGGTACCTTTAACATATATTTTTTTCGAGGCTCAAAATCGATGGAAACATTATTTCAAAATTTCAAAACTGAAAAAATGAAAACTTTCTTGGGTGACCCTTACTTAATTGAAGGGGTATTTCAAATTTTTGAAAAAAATTCAGCTATGTCATTTTCTCTCCAAATTTTTGGAAGATTTTTTAAAAATTTCAAAAAACAAAAATTTTTTAAAAACTTCAATAATTTTTTTTGAAAAAATTCCCACAAGTGTAGCCAACTAGTGCCCACAATCTGTGAAAATTTCAGAATAGAGGGTAATGAATTCCAGAAGGGGCCCGGGTGGGGGTCAAAAATTTCGGTGGTGAGTTTTTGCAACAGGTGTAACATATAGGACCACTTTTAAGAATATTTGGGTCAAGTGCCAATTCATAAATATGGATTTTCTGACCAAACCAAGGGTGCTAAGAAAAAAATGCAAGGGATGAAAATTGTAGAGTTTGAAATTCTCTTTCTTCTAGGAGCCATTAGTTTTTTCAAAAAGGCTTGGTTTTCGAAATTTTTACAGTCAAACTGGACTAGATTTTCGAAAAGTTTGCAATCAAATTTGTAAAATTATCGATTTCGTTAATTTCCCATAAACATGGATTTTCTGGCCAAACTAAAGGCGCTACGAAAAAAATGCAGGGGATAAAAATTATAGAGCTTGAAATTTTCTTTCACCTGAAAGCTAATAGTTTTTTTTCTAGGGTACTTAGTTTTTGAGATTTTTGCAGTCAAAATGTTTTTTTTTTTTCATTTCTAAAACCATCTGCTTTCTAAATAGGCCAACATTTAAATCGAAGCGAAGTAAGAATTCGATTTTTTTTTTTTCTAGAAAAATCGTAACTTTTTCATGACTTTTACGACCAATAGACGTCTCGTTCCACCTCTGCGACTCATTACAGACATGTAAACCTTATCCATGTCGAATGTACTTCTCGTGTTTAATAATTATGCGCACGAGTAAAGTGCCTTACCTAGTTGAAACAACAACGACGAGAAAGAAGATGTGGGTCACTATACAACCCTCTTTATTCTCCACCTTTTAAACCACGTAATCGCCGAACTAGAAACAAAGCTTGAGCACCTTTTTCATAAAAATTTCTCCAAAAACTTCACCACCACGTACGGATGGGAGCTGCTAAATGACATCATAGATCATTTACTCGATTTCGCGAGAAAACAAACTCGAGCAGCGAAGCAGCAGCACGCGAGTACATTGTCGTAAATCGTGCGGCCAATTTTCGCCAAAACCCGGGGCCGATGGAACTAGGAACTAACAAGAACGGACTGGTAAATCCGTAAAGGGAAACTTTTTACATAAATAAGCCGAACGAAGACGCACCCTATAGTAATTTTCTTCGGCTTGTTAAGGTTAAAGTTGAAAGAGATGGAGGGGTTTGGGTGTATAACGCGAACCAGTATACATAAGATGGGTCGAGGTCGGGCAAAGCGAAACATCATCGAAACTTGCAAACGCATTTATTCGGCTGGAAGAATTGAAATATCAAGGAACATATTGCCCCGGCTTATGCATTTTGTAGTAAACCGCGTCGCGTCGCGCTTTCAAAATATATTTTCGTCGTGCAAATCGTGCAGGGTATAGCGACATTACGACATCAAAACTACACGACGATGTCGCATAAAGCGTATCCTCTTATATACCTTATGGTTTTATCTTTATATACGTCTCGGATGCCGCCGACAGAGACGTAAATGGGTCCAAAATAGTGGCAGGGGCGTCAAAAATGGAATTTTCCGACCAGCTGAGATGTTCATTGAGATTGTCTACAGGGTTAAATTTCTCAATTTTTGATATTGTCTTGAGATCGGTAATTTAATTTAATTTTTTATTTTCGGATGTCGTACTGATGCCCTCGAGCAGAAAAATTTAGGTATCATTGAAATGAAAAATTCAAATTGTTGCATCGATCGCCACAAGCTGAGATTTCATTGACATCGAGCATTTGATTAAAATATAAATTTCAAAATGTTGCATGGAGTTGGATGATTCCAAGGCCAATTTATGTATTCCAAAAAGTATGCAAGGGTCATCGATTTCTTTCATATTTGGCATGGTCTTAAGTTGCAGACGTCGAGAATAGAAGTCAAATACCTCAAACCGGAGCTCTCCAAGTCAATTTTTGGCTAAGATAGGGTATAAAGTTCAATTCCTCAAGGTTGACGAGTTCGAAACCTAAGAAGTTGGGATTTTTGACATTAATCAGACATTTAAGGGGACTTTTCAGGACTTTTTTGGGGGAAATTCTGAAAATCAGTGTTGTCGCCTTCCAAAAATTTAATTTTCACTGTGAAATTCCAAAAAAAATTGAGGCAAAAGAGTGTTAGGTACATGAATTTGTTTACAAATATCAAATTATTACGAAAAAGAGAAAAGTCACTTGTGCATTAGGGTGGAGTAAAAAAAAACGTGATCTCGGATTTCGACCAAATTCGAGGAGGTGGTTCCCTAGACCATTGACTTTGAAATTGGATACCACGTACTGCCTTCTACCAGGGGGTTGAAAAGTTGCAGATCGCTGAAAAATCGAGATTTTTGAGTTACAAAAACATAAAATACCCTCAGTTTCGTACCAAAACCGAACCTAAAGAGCCCCTTTTGATGCAGAAAAATTATTTCGGTAAAAAAATTGAAAATTTTTCATTGCAGCCTATCCAACTTTCGGTTTTTGCAAAAATAAATTTTTAACATGAAAAATTTAGATTTTTTTAAAATTATTTATTTTAATGTGTCATTTTGAGATGAAAGAATTTTCGAGAATTATTGGGAAATAGAGAGAATGTATAATATGAAAAGAAAGAAAAAAAGAAACTTCGTGATGATTCCATCTACTTACCTATGGATAACTTATTACGAGATAAGATGAAGTGAACAATTGACCTGATAACATACACTTCGGATCCTTATCGCTTTTAAATATAGAAAAACGTAAATGGGATAAAAGTAGTTCGTATAATTCGAAAAAATCGAGTAAAATCAACTCGAGAATTGCTAAAATGGTAAGAAAAAACTCGCAGCTTGCGTGCCCTCTCCCCTGGACCATACTGGTTAGTTCTATTTCCACAGTAGATATGAAAGTATAAAATAATAGGATATATGCCTCTACTCTTTCTATAGCGTTGAAATAAAATTTGAAATTTTTCAAAGTCCAAAAAGTCATTTGGAAAATCTAAAATTTTCCCAGTCGAAAAATTCAAGTAATTCAGCCTGCAGTGATAATGTTCGAATTTTGAACATTTTATTGCAAATTTAATCCAGTATAATATGACAAAATCTCTGAAATTTTTCAAGTCCTAAAAGTCCCTATAGCCCTACTGGATATTTTTCTAGATTTCACATGAAATCGCATTTTATTCCCTCGTCAAGACCCCCCCCCCCCACCACCACCTACGAATTTTCACCCTATTCTTGCTCAGACTTCAATTTTTTCGCCATACTCGTATTTTGAAAAAAAAACACTTGAGTGATTTTTGTATATTTCCAGGTTTTAAAACAAATTTTTCAACGAAAAAAACATATTTTTTTGGTTGATTTAGTAATAATTGTTAAAATATTATGAAAATCGACTTGAAATTCGTAAAAACCGTTGAAAAAGAAACAAAATTTGATAAAACATTTCAAAATAATCTAAAATGTCATTAAAATAGTGAAAATTTCGTAAAAATCGTAAAAAATCAAGTAAATGTTGTTAAAATACCATAAAAATTCTCTAAAAAGTCTTAAAATTTTGGAAAAATATTGAAAACTGGCATATAGTTAGTTGAAATTTGGCTACATTTTTCAAAAAATGACGTAAAAAGGTATGAAAAGGTCTCAAAAATGAAATTATTGAAAATGGGGATAAAATTCGTTAATATTTCGTAAAATTGTCTAAAATTCGGAATTCATCTTGGAAAAATTGTTGGAAAATGCAAAATTTGTCTCTACTACGACGTAAATAATTTTTATTTTAAAAAAAAAGGTTTTTGTGTATTATTTAGGAATCACAAAAAAAATTTCAAAATTTTATCTTTCACAGCAAGAATAGTTTTATTGATTAGAAGAGAGAAGGAGACACTTCAAAATTATACCAATTCAAATGAAACTTCAAAGAATTGAACGAGCATTTCAAAAACTCAAAATTAAAAAAGAAAATACGAGTATTTGGTTTTTTGAGATTTTTCAAAGATTAGTTCTGCAAAAAAAATCCTAAAAATGAATCAATAAACACTAGGGTAGAGCGCGAAAAAAAAATACCTCGAATTTAGACCAAATTCAAGATGGAGGTTCATATTTAGTTGGGGATGAACCATAGAAAATTTTAGACCCTTAGCTCAAAGGGGAACTGAGCTAGAGGACCTCAAAGTGAGGTAACTTTTGAAAAAAAACGTAGGTTTTGGTCCAGCACACCCCTAAAAAGTTACGATTTTAGTTTCTACACCTCCCCAGACCATTGACCTCGAAATTGTATACCACTTTTCCTACCCTACCAGGGGGTCAAAAAGTTGCAGATTGCTGAAAAATCAAGATTTTTGATTTTTAAAAAAATGAAATACCCTTCGCTTTGTACCAAAACCGGGCCTAAATGGCTCCTATTGATAAAAAAAATATTTCGATTGCGAACATTAAAAAGTTTTAATTGCAGGGTGACCAACTTTCAATTTTTTTTTAAAATGATTTTCACCATGAAAAATTACGAAATTTCAGTTTTTTTAAAATAAAAATCGAAAGTTGATCCCACTGCAATAAAAACTTTTCAATGTATGCAATCGAAATATGAATTTCAAAAGCAAAGAATCCTATTTTTTTTAGTTTTGAATACTTGAATTTCTCATGCCTGATTTTTTACCCATTAACATTTCGAATGGTTTGCAAAAAAAAAAAGATAGGTACGACTCGACCTTTCGAAGAATACAGCAAAACATTTCATAAAAATCTAATTTGTCAGTAAAAGTTGTAATTTTTTTGTTTCGAATACCAAAACTACCCCCAAAATTTATAATATTTATTTTTACTTCACAAAAATATCAATAAATTTTTCAAATTACCAACTAAAAAAAAATTACAATATAATTTTTCCATCGGTTCATTTCCACTGGCAAATCTTAAGATGATGAAAGCATTCAAAAAATTCCCGAACGAACAAAACATTCTGCGAATATTTCTAAAAATAAATCCAGGATGCTGATAAATCCAAAATTTGTATTTCTTTGAAATCTCACCGAATATTCGCATTGTAATGCTCTTTTAAATATCGACGATAAAAAGTGAATCATATACCGTATAATAAATATAAACTCGTACCTACAATTTCCGGCCGATAACATCTTCCAAACAATGATAAAGATTTTATACAATTACTCGAACCAACTTATAAAAATAATCATTAACCTATTGAACTATAATAACTTAATCACTGGCATATGATAAGTTAATAATTCATTTCTTCATTTTTCTTCATTATTATCTAATAATTTTTTAGTTTGTAATAACATCAGCATTAACGTAGTCTGCGTATTGAATTGAAATACATAAGGTAATAACTAGCACAGTGCACAGTGAATGTAAATAGCAAGTTCAATAACTCCGTTTGATCGATTAATGAATGAATTGATAAAAAGTAATGTGATATCACCCAAACTTTCATTGAAAATCCAAACAGCAACAGAATTTAATTCGTTTGAAAATTTTCCAAGAGGCGAATTTCAGAATATTTTTCAAACTCCAGTTGACAACGTACGCTCGTTGAAATCAACGTACTTTTGATCGAAAATTCCAACGTCAAAACCTACTCAAACATTCCTACTCTCCTACACGCCCAAAAACCCTCACTTGGAAAAAATTTCTCCAAATTCCATCATTAATAAAAATTACCCCCTTAATCGAATCATCTCGCGACATAAAAACCTTATAGGAATCATGCCATAGGCTGCACAAACCCCGAGACAAACGCCATCGTAAATTTTTAAATTAAATAAACCGCCTAAAACTTGCCTCGACACAAACGATCCATTCGAGGATGTGCCTGGTATAGGCTGATGTATAAAATAAAAACAAATCACGAACGATATTTCACTATTTAACCCAACTTTATTAAAATTTAAATTGCCAAAAGTCGTAGAGAAGGGAAACGAGCGAACGGTAAAATGTGACACTTTGCTAGTTGGAATTTATTACGTCTACATTTTTCGCTAGACGAATTAACCCCCTTAAACGGTTGTTGTGTTTGGATGGCGCGGCTCGCAGCTTTTCTTTCTATATCAAGTACCCATATACGAGCTTTAGTCGTTTATTAATTCGTATTCCGCGTCTCGAGTACCTACGTATACGAGTATTTTTCATCATTCGCAATCCCACACTTAGCTAGTGCGCTACGTCTACGAAGGAAGGAAAAATTGGCACGAGATATGCTTTTGAATAAAAATGCAATCGAAATGCGAATTTCCTCTTTCTTTCAATTTCTCTACAATCTCGTTTCATCGGTTTACCGAGTACCAACCAAAGAAGAAAATACCCATTAAGATGATCTCGCAGGTTATCAGCTCGACCATTGGTGTAATTACCATAGTGCAAGGGCTTACCGGCTGGAAAAAAAGCAAAAGACGAGTAGGTACTTAAGGTGAACCCGTAGTAGCTGTTTTAATTAGGCTATTTCTCGCTAATGACATGTTCGCCGGCTGAGAAGTATAACATGTAATTATACGCAGCCACTGCGCCGTTCTTATTATAAGGGAGTAAAAATTCCCCAAACGATTCGAGATGCTCGAATATCGCAACGTTGATGGTATAATTTCAAAAATATACGAATTTTTAACGCCTTTTTATTTCCGATACGAAACTCGACTGGATGGCTTTCCCTTCCAGCCCCTTCCCGAATTGTATTCCGTGCTCGAAAATTAAAATACCATCTTACTGTTAAATTTTATGATGAACCGAAATCCACTCGAAATCGCTAAACCCATTTATTCGCATCGTACAGTCGACTCTTCGATATTCCGCTGGCGATGCATATTTTAACCTTTGAAAGCCAACTCATAAAAGCTTTATCGAGGACTTAATGTTTGAACGTAGAATTACTAAACCAAATGTAAAAACAGCACCGCTCATTACCATATACTCGCGTATATCGTCGAGTCGAGTGACGACCTCATCTCGCCATAATGCAAAGGAAATATAGATACTCTTCTTCGTGAATAAAAATTAAATACGTAATTAGCACGGGTTTAAAAAATTCAAGGCGAATGGTCTGGACCGAGTTAATAGGTGAAATCGGTCTCCGATCCTATTTTTTTCTAAACCCTTCAGATGGTGTCTCTTGATGTAAAAAAATATTGGAGAAAGTTTCTTGTGGCTTTTATACCAAAATGTTCACCAAAAACTAAAATTCGGATGTCTAGATCTTCTTTTTAGGTGTCCAATTTTTAATAATGGGTCGATTTGTTTTTGTTGTTTTTAGGATATTGCTTGATGTTTGAGGTTTTTATTGACTTTCAGACATTTTGTCAGACTTTTTTGGGCTTGAAAAATTTATCAGAATTCAAATGACTTTTTGGGTTTTGAAAATTTCAACATTATGGACTTGAAAAATTTCGAGAAAAGTTCAAAATCAGAATTTTGTCAGGCAGCTTTTAGAATTTTGCGAAAAACCTGAAAAAACTCTGTTACGATATTTCACGACGATGACTTTTAGGCATTTTATACAGGCATTTTATAAGACTTTTTTGACTTGGAAAAATTCTTAGATTTTTTTGACTTTTAGACATTTTGTCAGACTTTTTTGGACTTGAAAAATTTTTCAGAATTCAAATGACTTTTTGGATTCGGAAAATTTCAACTTTAAGGACTTGAAAAATTTCAAAATCAGAATTTTGTCAGACAACTTTTAGAATTTTGCGAAAAACATGACAAAACTCTGTCACGATATTTCATGAAGATGACTTTTAGGCATTTTATACAGGCATTTTATAAGACTTTTTTGACTTGGAAAAATTTTTAGATTTTTTTGACTTTTAGACATTTTGTCAGACTTTTTTGGACTTGAAAAATTTTTCAGAATTCAAATGACTTTTTGGATTCGGAAAATTTCAACTTCAAGGACTTGAAAAATTTCAAAATCAGAATTTTGTCAGACAACTTTTAGAATTTTGCGAAAAAACTGACAAAATTCCATCACGATATTTCATGACGATGACTTTTAGGCATTTTATACAGGCATTTTATAAGACTTTTTTGGACTTGAAAAATTTTTCAGAATTCAAATGACTTTTTGGATTTGGAAAATTTCAACTTCAAGGACTTGAAAAATTTCAAAATCAGAATTTTGTCAGAC